>JZKD02S1672656.1:490519-507536 GCA_000966675.3 Picea glauca
TCGATATGATGTTAAAATTGAGTAGAATTTTAAGCACCAGAACAAATGGGAATTTGGGTCTGCAGATCCGCAACAACCAAAGTATGACAAATACAGCCGTAACAAACAACCTCCCAAAAACCATTCCAAGACACAGGAAACAAAGGGTCACGGGAGGACAAAGAAGGACACCGGAAAATGGTGTGATTTCAACAAAATCCCCTGGCACAACACCGATGAATGTTGCTCAAAACAATCATTGGTGGCCGAGATCAAAGACAAGGAGCCGAACCTGGATTCAGAATCTGTTTATGAAAATACTGGTAAAGGACAAAACATGGACGCAGACCCCACTGCTATTGTCGCGACCGCAACAATTCAACCAGAAGAACCAACAGATCCTGAAGAGGGGGAGCACCTTTTTCATTCACATATGTGGGTGAAAGGGACCCTATTGCATTTTATTGTTGATAGGGGAAGCCAAAAAAACTCCATCTCAACAGAGGTCATCAAACAGTTGGGATTGTCAATAACACCACACCCACAACCATACAACATCGGGTGGCTTCGGCAACAACGAGATATCTGTGTCATCCAACAGTGTTGATTGTCATACAACATCCAACCCTTCAAGGATGAGGTATTATGTGATGTTTCCCCACTGGATGTCTGTGATTTTCTCTTGGGCCAACCATATATGTGGAGATGCCATGTTGTTTATGAGTCTCGACCCCATAGTGTCATTGTTACTTTGGGGGGTCACCTCTACAGAATACCAGAGGTAGTTCCAACTACTGTTCCACCTAAAAAGTGCCACAAGGTAGTATATCATACTGCAAATTTCAGTTTCTTCACAATCTGTTCAAAAGGAGAACAAAAGGACATTGTAACCACTACAACCTTGCCCCAAGCACCTTCTATCCAACAGAAGCAGGTCGACAAGGCTGCAACAAAGTATGAAGATTCCTTCTGCACATCATCCTCTCATGTATCTCAACTTGTTGAACAACCTCAACCTCAACAGGTTCGTGACAGATTTCCACAAACTGAGTAGCACGACGTCTCCAACAAGACAAGCAACTCACCAAGATGCAGATTAAACAAACACTTTTCCCTCTCCCCCGGGAACTCAGTGCAATGGAGACCATTGCTTCCTAAGGAGGGATTATTGATCCAGGTGGATATCGGTGGCCACCCACCTTTTCCAAATGGCTCAAAACAATTTTCTGGCAATTTTGGCAATTTACTATTTTTAGCAGGTTTTAATTTCCGGGGCCATTTTTAGGGCCCAAATGAAGGTTTTTCGAGATAAATGTTCTCAGTGATATACAAAGGCATGAATTATCCCCCAAAATGAATCTCCTCGATGATAAATTTCCAACAAGCTATCACATGCCTAAAACAAAGATCGTATGCAAAAGTTACGAGCCTGGGAAGTTGATGTACTCACTTACCCAAACGGGGCCCACATGACTTTTGGCGCTTCATCTCTTGGGGTTAGGTTTTTGGATGTCTAGGGTTTTTGGCATTCCTGCTTATTGTAAAAATGCCTTCAGAGCCTCATTGTAATCATCTTCTTGCGAATGCGAGTAGCGATCACATCTCTTCTTAGAGATAAGCTTCCACCATTCTAGCGAGTCTTTCACTCTATATTTTTACAGTCTCTGTACATTTCTTTCATTAATAAAAATCATGTATTATTGTATATCTGTGTTTATGGTTGCATCTCTGATATATTTCTGTTATATTACTGGATATACGTGATATCTCTGTGCATTTCTTTATTATATCTCCACTCTCATTTCATGCCGAAAATAATCCAGATCAACATGTAACAAGAAGGGGTTTAAGAAATTCAAATTTATTTATTAAAGTCAAAATTATAATGGAGTATTAAAATTTTAAAAAGGGAAATGGTTGTTTTTATCTACATTTTCTAATTTAATTTTTAGTTAAAAAGAAAAGAGCTAAATGGTTGTTTTATCTACACTTACTAAATTAATTTTTAATTAAAGAGGAAAGAGGGTAAATGGTTGTTTTATCTACACTTTGTAAATTAATTTTTAGTTAAAATGGAAAAAGGTGGAAACTTAAAAGAAATAGGAAACTTAAAGAAAAGGGGAAACATAAAAAAAATGATGAATGTCTAACTTAGTAAGGAATCTTGCCTTCGGAACTTTCTAATTATGAACTCAACTAGGAATGAAGTAAGGCGTAAATCATTTAATAAGTGTAAGGGAATATTGGGACATTGCGGAGCGTTTTTAGGAATTCTCTTAGGTGGATGAGGGAAATAAGAATATTTAATTAATTAATAAAACAATTTTTTTGGTGGAACTAGGGAATGGGCGCCATGTGTACAGGGGAGGTTTTTCCTAATTAATTTAATGAAAAAAAAAATTGATGAGAATTTGGGAAAATAATTAATTGAAAAATCTATAAAAAGGATGGAGGAGGGTGAGAATGGATCTCATATTTTTGAGTAACATTACGCTGCTGAAATTTTACCTTGAATGAACTTTCTCTTGTGGGAGTTGGGATACCCAGCTTGGGTAACGAGTGGTAGATCGACCTTGCGAGGCGAGTTGGGTGTTATAATTCTCTAGTATTGTGTGCATTGCCCCTTTGCGGCTCGAGGGACTGAGGGGGAAGAAGACTACCCCTACCGTTGGCTGGGAAGTACTGGTGAGGTCACATTGATAGGCAAGCAGGATTTGGACAGAGCACACATGGGACAATGACTCAGATCTTTCGCAATTGGTTATGGTGTGCATGTGTATATTTTTGAATGGTAGTTTAATATTGTTTCTGTGCCTTCAATACTGTACTTCTACTATGTTAAAGATTATGTTTTATTAAGTATTTTATGATCAAGAAGTTAAAGTCATCCCATCCTTATGCTTGTTGTATGTTAAATTGATTTCCCACAGAGAACCAAAACTTTGATTGCATTGACTTCTCTGTGTTTCTTTTTATTGATTAATACGAAGAAAACATTATTTTTTATCTTCTATCCCTTATCCTTCAGTTATTAGTCTGTTCTTGAAAAGTCGGTCAGGAGCCAAATCGACGGTCATCACTCTGGTGTTTAAAGACCTATAGATTCAAATGTCCTTCTTTCCTATGCATGGATAATAAGTGAAGGATGAATTTCTCCCAACTATCTATCCCTTAATTGTCTCTTCATTTTTATTTTCTGATTGATCTCTAATCCTTGCACCCTCCTTGTGAATGAGTATCTCTTCATTTTCTTAATTGATTATCTATGCATTTCTTGTGAATGATTACCTCTGCCTTTCCTTGAATTATAAACTCTGCATTTCTTGGAATGTTTAAACTCTGTGTTGAATGATTAATCTTTGCATTTCTGTGATTGTGTACCCCTACGTTTTGAATGGTAAATTATCTAATCTTTGCGTTATATTACTTACCACTGTGATTTATTACTCGACGTTTTTAATTGGTTACACTTGAAAATCTCTACATGTCGAACATTAAACCCCAACGTTTGAGTGGGAAATATCTTTGTGTTTTTAATGAACCACAAATTTAACAACGATTTCATTGTTACTTTACCTGCATTTTTTATGGACCAGAAATTTACCAACGATTTCATTGTTACTTACCTGTGTTTTTGATGAACCATGAATTTACTAGCATTTTCCTTGTTGTTTTACCTGCGTTTTGATGAACCATGAATTTACCACCGATTTATCATTATATTTATCAATAGTTTATACAACGAATATTTATCAATAGTTTATACGACGAATGTTTACATAGTTTATACAGTGAATATTTCTCAATAGTTTATACAACGAATATTTATCAGTAGCTTATACAACGAATATTTATCAATAGTTTATACATCAAATCTGTTATATTTGTTTTAGTTTAAAGGATAGTGATAGATAGTGATTTTATTATATTGGTTTTAGTTTAAGGGACAAGAGTTAGATTTCATAGATAGCGAATTATACCTTTGAATGACAACGAAATTATACCTTTATTGACAACACATTTGTATAGTGTATGAAAGTATGGATCTTTATGGATAATTACTGCATTTTTAGCAAGATCATGACTGCATTTTTAGCAATATCGTAACTGCATTTTTATGACAGTGAATTCAGATATCAATTGTGGTTGCATTGTGACAGTGTGGTAGTTGCATTTTATGGCTGTGTAATAGTGCATTTGTGACTGTGTAATTGTGTTGCTGGTAATGGTTTTGTTGTTGTTGTGTATGAAAGTTATGGTAGATATTTATGTATCATCTGGATCATATAGCTATGGATCTTATTGATAATAGATAGTGACATTATTCATTTAATAGACAACATTCTCATGTGTTAATAGCCAGCGTTGTTGTTGTTGACAATGTATATTTAATAGAAAGTAATAACATGTATTTACTTGTTGACAACGATTTTAAGTCTGGATGATTTTTTTGGCATTGAATAGCGATTGAATGGATTGGCCTTGATAAACAACAATTCAAGTGGATATATGGAATGTTTACCTTACCCTTTGATTTAATTTCAATTTATAGATTTTTGACTAATGCAGTCTTCATAACTAGATTGCAGATTTCTATTTAAAGATTCTTAATTTTTTAGAATTTTCATTTAAAGGTAATTTAACAATTTTTTAGGATTTGTGCAACCCCTATCACTAATTAATTTGCTACACCACTGCATTTTATCCTTGTCGATATCAACAAGAATAATTTCTTCCTAACCTTCTATTTTAAAATTCAATCCTTTAGAAATATGATAGGAACAAATCATCTTAAAACAAAAAAAATATTGTTTAACATTAAAAATATCATCTAAATTAATAGTGCTTCCCTATCAACCTTGGCATTAAACCATTACAACATCTGCAATCCAAATATCCTTTTAAGTCTAGATGATTTTTTTGGCATTAAATAGCGATTGAATGGATTGGCCTTGATAAACAACAATTCAAGTGGATATATGGAATGTTTACATTACCCTTTGATTTAATTTCAATTTATAGATTTTTGACTAATGCAGTCTTCATAACTAGATTGCAGATTTCTATTTAAAGATTCTTAATTTTTTACAATTTTCATTTAAAGGTAATTTAACAATTGCTTAGGATTTGTGAAACCCCTATATCTAATTAATTTGCTACACCACTGCATTTTATCCTTGTCGATTGATCATTTGTATATATATTATGCAGTTGGATGAGACAAGTTGTCTGATTGAAAGGTTATTTGGATTGCAGGTGTTGTAATGGTTTAATGCCAAGGTTGATAGGGAAGCACTGTTAATTTAGATGATATTTTTAATGTTAAACAATAATTTTTTCGTTTTAAGATGATTCGTTCCTATAATATTTCTAAAGGATTGAATTTTAAAATAGAAGGTTAGGAAGAAATTATTCTTGTTGATATTGACCTAGAAAAGTTAAAGTGTAGTTGATTTATTGATCAATAAACAATTGAAAGGAAGGGTAAAAGATACTTGAAGATGTTATAATTGAATAATAAGTTATGTATGGTTACGTGAATTAATCACTATGAGCTAAGTTATATTATTTGGTTATATGCACGTATGTTAGTGGATTGATATGTATATTATGGTTCGAGTTGGATTTTAATGGCGGATGGTTATCTATTATTAGACCTCAGGTGACTTACTTGTAAGAAATAAGAAGGCTATCTAGTTCATGGAGCTATTTAAAATGTATTGAACGTAGTTATCCAACGACATTTCTAGTTGGTTATTTGAGTGCTTAAGTTATCATCTACTTCTAATTTTGACACTTTAAGTTTGGAATTATGGAATTTGGATCATGTCACGATTTAAGGTTGATTGGTTTATGTTGCACCTTAGTTACAATCATGCTTGTGACCATGTAGAAGAATGATTCCTTTTGATTGGGTTATTGCGCGCATGACTGATAAGGGCTCCTATTGACAAGGCCTTCGGTCTTGTGCTTCTTGATATGGGCATTGTTCGTTGTAATTCATGTTGGTATTTGGTCTCGTAATGTCTTAATGCGTTTGGTTTTGCACGCCATAGACATTTATATATATTGGTCGTCAAAGCCATTGTGTCGGGTTTTTTGATGTTGTCCTTTATCTTGTAGGCATTGTCTTTCTTGTGTCAGGCACGTAGTCATTTTTATCTGTCTATTGATTATCACATATTTCGTCAGGTTGTTTGATGCGCTAGTACACTAGGCAATTTTTTTCTGTTGCCTGAATGTGTAAGTAGTGTTCGTCGTCAAGTCATGTTTATTAATTGTTGTCATTGATCATTTTCGTGTCGCATCGATTGTAGTCATAATGATGGGGGAATTACATATGGTATCAGAGGCAGGTTCAACCCTGCGACTATGGATCACCATGATTTCCACTGTAGTAAACCCTTGAGTATTAACCTAGAGCTAATAAAAAAAAAATCTTTCACATGTCCATGTGGTGATCTCGATTAGAGGATGCCACATAGGTTCACAGTGTGG
Organism: Picea glauca; assembly: GCA_000966675.3. Classification (NCBI taxonomy): domain Eukaryota; kingdom Viridiplantae; phylum Streptophyta; class Pinopsida; order Pinales; family Pinaceae; genus Picea; species Picea glauca. The sequence continues at coordinate 496,997 of JZKD02S1672656.1, forward strand.
TGCCGTTGAAGGAGGTGAAATGCCTCTAGAAGTTCCCATGCCCTTAGATTCTAACCCCCAAGGGGAGGAACAAGTCCTTGGGCTGGATTCGATTGTTGTAATGGATGTTGATGGTCTGACAAGGTCCTTGGAGCGAATGTCAGAGGCCTTGCTCCACCATTTGTACTGACAGGAGGATAGGGTGCCTATACCCCTAAAGGTCAACAATGCACCACAACCAGTACCATTAGATTCCACTGAGAACTCTAGAGGGATAAGTTCTCAATACCACGAGTGTTGCATATGGATCATTCATCAAGCAATGGATGGAGAGAAAGGATATGTGCTTCATGCTTCACAATTACGACCTCCAACATAAAGGTCCACAGGGTAGTCATTCAACTGAAGGGGAGCACTCTTTTATGATTGAAGATTCTCCTAACGCAATTGAACATGGAAGTCAAAGACACTTCATGGGAATTGTTTGAGGAATGGTTCCAAGGGAGGACCAGAGCATTTGGATCAGTCAGAACCACTACCATGGGAGATTTGGTTAAGGCCCATCGAATTCATGTAGTGGTGAATAACGGCAAGGCAGAGGACTACTCAACTATGCTCGAGACATTACGTCTCGTCGTTGACTAGAACCTTAGTATTTTGGTAGATCTCAGTGCTACAAAGAGTGTCATTCGGGGGAACATTAAATAGAATTAAGGTAAATGTATTCAAATAGGATGAGCTTATCTTTGTAGAATTGGCTTCGGGAGCCAAACAAAAGGTTGGTGGGAATGTTATAGGTTGTAGCCTTAACCTGGGATATTTTGTTACTAGGGCCAACCTATACGTCATGATATTAGGATCTTATGACCTCGTGATCAGTATGGACTGGTTGGAATCGCATGAGGCGATACTAAATTGTAAGAGAAAATGGTTGAGCTTGGTCGATGATGAGGGATAGAGATGAGTGATTGTAAGTCAGAACCAGGGATTTTCCCTGAGGTTCATCTCTTCCCTATAGCTATGGAAGATAATGCGCAAGGGATGTAAGCTTTATGTGATCCTTGCATTAAATGATAAGGGAGTATTTGAAGGTCTAGAAAACCTTCCGGTGATGAGAGAGTTTGTGGACATCTTCCCGGAGGAGTAACCTGTGATGTCACCGGAGATGGAATTGGAATTTACCATAGACCTAAAACCGAGAAATGAACCGAGAGAAATAATTCCTTATCGGATGTCGACCACGGAGTTAGAGGAGTTTAAAATGAAACTAAAGGAGTGGTTGGATATGGAACTTATACGTCCTAGTGTGTCACTGTGGGGTGCGCCTTTTATTTTCATAGGAAATAAGGATGGGTCATGGAGAATATACATTGACTAATATCAATCGAACAAGGAAATGATCCAAAATCATTACCCATTGCAAAGGATTGATGATCTATTTGATCAGATGAAAGGCACGACGATGTTTTCAAATATCGAATTGCGATCGGGGTATCACTAGTTAGAGATCAAGGAGGATGAGACCCCTAAGACTGCATTTAAGATGAGGTTTGGACATTACGAGTTTATTATTTTACCTTTTGGACGGACAAAATCCCCTGGGGTATTTATGAGTTTGATGAACGGGGTGTTCCGTGAATACTTGGACAAGTTCATCCAAGTATTCATTGACAATATTTTGATTTACTCTTGGATGTTGAAAGAGCATGAAAAGCACTTGCGCTTGGTTCTACAATGTCTGCGAGAGAACAAATTGTATGGGAAATTGTCTAAATGCTTATTTTATCAATCGAAGATTCACTACTTAGGGCAAGTCATATCTGGAAAAGGTATCGTTGTGGATCCAACAAAGGTTGAGGCTATTATGGAATGGCCTAAGTCAATGAATGTCCGATAAGTTTGTAGCTTCATGGGTTTAGTAGGATACTATCGACGGTTTGTCTAGGGTTTTTCAAATATAACAAATCGGATTACGGAATTGCAGAAGAAGAACAAGAATTTTGTTTGGACCAAGAAATGCACAGAAGCATTTCATAGGCTCAAGGAGCTATTGAAAAAAACATCAATACTAAAGGTCCCTGACATGGATGTGAAATTCTTAGTATGCACTGATGCATCCAAAGAAGGCTTAGGCAGAGTCTTCATGCTAGATGGTCGAGTGATCACTTACATATTGAGGAAGTTGAGAAGGAATGAGGAGAACTATGTTACGCATGATTTGGATTTGTTAGCCATTGTTTATGCCTTGTGATTTTGGATACACTACCTTATTGGATGAAAATTTGAACTAAAAATGGACCACTGGGGACTACAACACATATTTACACAAAGCGACTTGAACGTGTGACAACGACGTTGGCCAAAATTTATTAGTAAGTACGATTTCGAGATTACTTTCACAAAAGGGACAATTAACAGAGTGGCAGATGCTTTGAGTTCGAGACCATGCATCTTTTTGGTGACGCCTCTTCAGACGAATCTACATGAAAATATTATAACTTTACAATGCGACAATGATTGGTACAGAGAGGTCAAGGATTTTATCAGACAAAACACAATAATGATACCAAAATTTGAAGGATTTACTATGGAAAACGATGGATTATTAAGATTTAAAAGTCCAATTTATGTACCCCCCAATGACAAGTCGATGATTTTGATCCTAAAAAGGCTCACAGTGTATTGTACATGGCTCACCCAGGAGTCACGAAGATCAGGGCAGACCTTAAACCCTTATTATTCTCGAAAGGCATGAAGGTAGACATAGTCAACTATGTGGAAAGATGTCTAGAATGTTAGTAGGTGAAGGTTGAACATAGACATCTGGTAGGGTTACTACATTCACACACAATTATGGAATCAAAATGAAAGGCCATTTAGATGGATTTCATTATTGTATTTTCACTTATGGCAAGGAGACACTACTCGATTTTGTTGTAGTTGACACTTTGACGAAGAGTGCTCATTTTATTACTATGCATAAGACGTATTAGGAACCTAACATAGCTAGAGTTTTCATCAATGCGATTGTGAGGTTGCATGGCATGTCGAAGAGGATTATTCCCGATCGAGGATTGGTGTATACTAGACGATTTTGGACTAGTTTCCAGGAGGCCTTGAGAACCCAACTTAACTTTAGTAGCATGTATCACCCAGAGATAGACGAACATATCGAACGAACAAACCAAATCTTGGAGGATATGTTGTGCATGTATGTAATGGACCAACATAAGCGTTGGGAATAATTCTTTCCACTGGTGAAATTCACATAACAATAGTTATCAAAGCACCATTAAGATGGTGCGTTTCGAGCTTCTTTACAGGCGACCATGTCAGACGCCCTTGAGATTGGGATTGGCTTGAGGATATGGTCCTGGTGGGATGTGATGCAATCCAAGAAATGGAAGACCAAATGAAAACCCTAAGACAAAGGATAAAGGAAGGGTAGGATCAGAAGAAGAGTTATGGCGATGCGTGTCGTATTGATCGTAGTTATGAAGTTGGGGATCGAGTCTTCTTACCAGTGAAACCGCATAAGAGTTCGAAAAAGTTTGGAAAGGTGCTAATATCTCTTCTAGGTTCATGGGATCTTGTGAGATTGTGGAAAAGAGAGGAATCATGGCGTATCGACTAGCCTTCCCTAATTATTTGAGGTGTAGGCACAATTTGTTTCATGTATCTATTTTGAGACATTATATTAGTGATCCTACACATGTTATTGACATGAGTTCCTTGCTGGTATATGACGAGGGTGTGATCACTGTGGATCCAATACACATTATGGACCATTGTATTCGAAAGCTACAATGTTGAACAGTAGATCAGGTCAAGGTCCATTGGGACAACTATAGTCTGCACTCGACGACCTGGGAGGACACATATGATATGTGCCAACAATTTCCATTTTTGTTTAAGAGATAGACCTTGATACTATGATACACTTTACTTCGATACTTATATACTGTAAAACTTCGGGACAAAGTTTAAAGAAAGAGGGTGAGTATGTAAAATATTGCTCTTGTGCGCACTGAGTGAACCTATTCTTTGAGGACACTTGTGTGCAAGTGATCCGGGTTACTATATCTATTGGTCTTTTTTATTATGATTATGAGATAGTATGGATTTGATGATATGTTATTTGGTTTTATTACATATAAAGGTGTTATTGACTGGGTTCTCCTGAGTGTGAAGGAATTTGGACCTCAAGGATGCAGAGGCATCGATGAAACCTCTTAGACTCTGGATCGAGTCAGGGAGTGGAATGTTCAGTTGAATGTTGTTGATGTGACATATGTACATATGATTAGATGTTATGATGATTGATTATTATTATTGACATGATTCGTTGATGGATGCAAGCTGACGATAGCTTTCTGACTAGACTCAGATGTGGAGTAGAGGGGTCACACAGGACAACTAGAGACTTTGAGGGAGAGGTGTGGCAACAACCCTGCCACAACCTACTAGCACTCTCGTTGTGGCTTGAACTATAGGTTAACAATTACCTAGTTCGAGAAGACCCACAATGCCATTTAGGAAGACTATGATAGTCTCTCACAATGATTCTAAGGGTCTTGCAATAAGGCAGGGGCCTTATTCCTTAGAGGCCCTTAGTCTTCCACAAGATGACCTAGTGGAGTATTGACTCCAGCGAATTGATGTCTACCAAAGTCAGTCAAGAGGCGAGTGCCACCCTTGAAGCATGTAGTGCTTCTTGAAGGGCACGTCGTGCAAGGAAAACATAAAGAGGAGAGTGGAACCCTAGAGCACCTAATGCTTCATGAAGGGAACGTCGTGGTTTTAAATCATAAGTGAATAAACCTAGTCGGCCTTAAAATGAATGATGTGATAAGTAAGATTTAAAAACAATTTTCCCTAATAAAAATGTCATCCAATCTAGTGAAATTAAAACCTAGTTCTAAGTAGAACATGTGGTAAAAAAAAAATAATAATAAATGAACATGTAACAAGAAGGGGGGGTAAGAAATTCAAATCCATTTATTAAAGTCAAAATTATAATAAAGTATTAAAATTTTAAAAAGGGAAATGGTTGTTTCTATCTACATTTTCTAATTTAATTTTTAGTTAAAAAGAAAAGTGGGTAAATGGTTGTTTTATATACACTTGATAAATTATTTTTTAATTAAAGAGGAAAAATGGTAAATGGTTTTTTTGTTGAAACTTGCTAAATTGATTTTTAGTTAAAAAGGAAAAAGCAAGAAACTTAAAAGAAATAGGAAACTTAAAGAAGAGGGGAAACGTAAAGAAAAAGATGAATTTCTATCTTAGTAGGGAATATTTCCTTTGGAAGTTTCTAATTATGAACTCAACTAGGAATTAAGTAATGTGTAAGTCATTTCAGAAGTGTAAGGGAACTTTGGGACACCAAGGAGCGTTTTTAGGAATGCTCTTAGGTGGATGAGGGAAATAACAATATTTAATTAATTAATAAAATAGATTTTATGCTGCAACTAGGGGATGGGTGACATGTCTACGGGGGAGGTTTTTCCTAATTAATTTAATGAAAAAGGAATTTAATTAGAATTTGGGAAACTAATTACTTAAAAACTCTATAAAAAGGATGGAGGAGGGGGAGCATAGATCTCATCTTTTTGCGTAACATTACACTACTGAAATTTTACCTTAACTGAACTTTCGCTTGTGGGAGTTAGGATACCCAGCTCGGGTAACGAGTGGTAGCTCGACCTTGCGAGGAAATCTTGGTGCTAGAATTCTCCGATATTGTGTGTGTGGCCCCTTTATGGCTCATGGGGCTCAGGGGGGAGAATAGTACCCCTAGCATTGGCTAGTAGGTATTGGTGAGGTCACATCATTTGACAAGCGCAAGTTGGACGAAGTGTATGGGACGACTTAGATATTTCGCATTTGGTTATGATACACATGTGTATATTTTTGAATGGTAGTTTAGTATTGTTCCCGTGCCTTCATTACTGTACTTATACTGTGTAAAGATTATGTTTTATTCAATGTTTTATGATCAAGAACTTAAAGTCATCCCAATCTTATGCTCATTGTATGTTGAATTGATTTCCCATGACGAACCTAAAATCTGATTGCATTGACTTCTCTGCATTTGTTTTTATTGATTAATATGAAGAAAAATTGAGTTTTTATCTTTTGTTCCTTATCCTTCAGTTATTAATCTGTACCTGAGCAGTCGGTCAGGAGCTGAATTGATGGTCGTCACTACTTTGTTTAAAGACCTATAGATTCAAATGCCCTTCTTTCCTATGCATGGATAATAAGTGAAGGATGAATTTCTCCTAGCTATCTATCTCTTACTTATCTATGCGTTTTTATTTTCTAATTGATATCTAATCCTTGCACCCTCCTTGTGAATTTGTATCTCTACGTTTTCTTGATTGATTATCTCTGCATTTCCTGTGAATGATTACCTATTCCTTTCCTTGAATGATTAACTCTGTGTTTCTTGATATGTTTAAACTCTGCTTTGAATGATTAATCTTTGTGTTTTTGTGATTGAGTACCTGTGCGTTTTGAATGGTAAATTGTCTAATCTCTTCATTATATTACTTACCACTGCGATTTATTACTCGATGTTTTTAATTGATTACACTTGACAATCTCTGCATGTCGAACATTAAACTCTAGCGTATGAGTGGGAAATATATCTATGTTTTTAATTAACCATGAATCTACCAACAATTTCATTATTACTTTACCCGCATTGATGAACCATGAATTTACCAATGATTTCATTGTTACTTACCCGGGTTTTCGATGAACCACAAATTTCCCAGCATTTTCCTTGTTGCTTTACCTGCATTTTGATGAACCATGAATTTACGAGCAATTTATCATTATATTTATCAATAGTTTATACAACGAATATTTATCAATAGTTTATACAACGAATGTTTACACAGTTTATACAATGAATATTTGTCAATAGTTTATGCAACGAATATTTATCAATAACTTATACAACCAATATTTATCAATAGTTTATACAACAAATTTGTTATATTTTTTTCAATTTAAAGGATAATGATAGATAGCGATTTTATTATATTAGTTTCAGTTTAAAGGACAACGGTTAGATTCCATAGATAGTGAATTATACCTTTGAATGGAAACAAAATTATAACTTGATTGATAGTGGATTTGTACAATGTATGACGGTATGGATCTTTATGGATCATTACTGCGTTTTTAGCAAGATCATGATTGCTTTTTTAGCAATATGATGACTGTGTTTTTATGACAGTGAATTCAGATATCGATTGTGGTTGCATTGTGACAGTGTGGTAGTTTTGTTTTATGGATGTGTAATAGTACATTTTGTGACTGTGTAGTTGTGTTGTTGGTAATGGTTGTGTTGTTGTTGTGTATGACAATTATGGTCGATATTTATGGATCATATGGGTCATATAGTTATGGATCTTATTGATAATAGACAATGACACAATTAATTTAATAGACAACATTTTCATGTGTTAATAGCTAGCATTGTTGTTGTTGACATCATATATTTAATAGACAATAATAACATGTATTTAATTGTTGACAATAATTTGAAGTCTGGACGATTTTCTTGGCATTGAATAGCGATTGAATGGATTGGCATTGATAAACACCAATTCAAGTGGATATATGGAATGTTTACCTTACCCTTTGATTTAATTTAAATTTACATATTTCATGACTAATGCAGTCTTCATAAATCGATTGCAGTTTTCTATTTAAAGATTTTGAATTGTTTACAGTTTTCATTTAAAGTTCATTTAACAGTTTGTTAGGATTTGTGGAACCCTTATCACTAATTAAGTTGCTACACCACTATGTTTTATCCTTGTCGATGGATCATATGTATATATATTGTGCAGTTGGATGAGGTGAGTTGCCAGATTGAAAGGATATTTGGGTTGCAAATGTTATAATTGTTTAATGCCAAGGTTGATAGGAAAGCATTGTTAATTTATATGATATTTTTAATGTTAAACGATAATTTATTCATTTTAAGATGCTTCGTTCCCGTCATATTTCTGAAGGATTGAATTTTAAAATAAAAGGTAAGGAATACATTATTCTTGTTGACATCAAACTGGAAAAGTTAAAGTGTAGTTGATTTATTGAAGGGTAAAATATGCTTTAAGATGTTATAATTGAATAAGAAATTATGATTGGTTGCGTCAATTAATCACTATGAGCTATTTTCTATTATTGGGTTATATGCGCGTATGTTAGTGAATTGATATGTATATTATGCTCCGGGTTGGATTTTAATGGCGGATGGTTATATATTGTCAAACCTTGGGTGACTGCCTTGTAAGAAACAAGAAGGTTATCTAGTTCATGGCATAATTTAAAATGTATTGAACGTAGTTATCCTGTGTTATTTCCAGTTGGTTGTTTGAGTGCTTTGGTTATCATCTGCTTCTAATGTTGACAATTTATGTTTGGAATTTTGATGTTTGGATCATGTCACAATTTAAGGTTGACTATTTTATGTTGCACCTTAGTTATAATCGCACTTGTCACCATGTGGCAGCATGACTCCTTATGATTAGGTCATTGTGTTCATGAACAATAAGGGCGCATGTTGACTAGGCCTTGGGTCTTGTGCTTCTTGATGTGGGCGTTTTTCATTGTAATTAATGTTGGTACTTGATCCCGTAACACCTCAATGTGTTTGGTTTTTCACGTCATAGAGGTTTCTAGATATTGGTATTTGAAGTTGTTATGTCGGGTTTGTTGATGTTGTCCTTTATCTTGTAGGCATTGTCTTGATTGTGTCGTGTGGGTAACCGTTTGTATCTATGCATTGATTATCACATATTTTGTCTAGTTGCTTGATGTGATAATACACAGGGTCATTTTTATCTATTTCTTGAATGTGTAAGTTGTGTTCATCGTCAAGTCGTGTTGATTAATTGTTTTCATCGATCGCATTCCTTCTTAAAAAAAAAAAAAAATATTGTGTGTCGCGTCTCTTGTAGTCGTAACGATGGGGACATTACACAAGTGTTGTTGCAAACAAATAAAATCTTGTTTATATTTCTATATGTATTTATAGAGAGCGTAAATCTACGAATTCCCATAGAGGATTAATATTGCTATATATATATATATATATATATATATATTTACACAGAGCATAAATATATGAATTTCCACAGAGGATTAATATTAATCTATATATATATATATATATATATATATATATATATATATATATATATATACATAGAGATTAAAACAACAAATAACCACAGAGGATAAATATTGATATATATATATTTACACAGAGCGTAAATCTATGAATTACCACAGTGGATTAATAATGCTATATATGTATTTACACATAGCATAATTAGGAATTCCCAGAGAGGGTTAATTCTGCTATATATGTATTTACACAGAGAATGAATTACGAATTCCCATAGAGTGTTACTATAATTACATAGAGCGTAATTATGAATTCCCACAAAGGGTTAATACTGTTATTTACATACACAAAGTGTAAATTACGAATTCCCATAGAGGGTTAATACTGCTATTTATAATTATATAGAGGGTAAATTTTGAACTGCCCACAGAGGGTTAATATTTCCATGTAAATACATAGTGAAAATTATGAAAATTCCCTATAGAGTACCAACAAGAGACAAGTCTGAAAAACACCAACTTGCGTAGAAAGTGTTGGGATCTCTAGACGAATCCTAGAGGGTAATAATAACAATATTTCAATGACGAATAAAAGAAACACATAGAGGGTTTAACATTAAAATGGTTTGGGCCACAACCAACCAAGAGGGAAACACAATAGCTCTCCAAACCCTAAACCCTAAACCTAGTGGAAATCCTGGGTAGAAAATTCCTACTGGGCGCAACTGTCAACTCTCAAACAGAGAAAGGAAAACATGAGGCCTATTATTTTGAGCTCAACCAATCACATTTGCAATCAAGATGAGATCACATCACGAAATACTTCTCACAGAGGTCTTAACAATAAAATCGTTACTCACCTTGCCGCATAGAGAACCCTGAGTATGCGTTGTTGTTTTCTTCATCGCGCACGAGAGTCGAACCTCAAAAAAGCAGACTGGTCTTGTTTCAATGCAGAGAAAAAAATCATGTTACAGGACCAAAGGGGGAAAGAACAATTAACAAATACTAACTTGAGGGCCCCGTTAGAGGAGTAAACACAATAGGTATGCACCATTACCTTTCCATGTGAAGTTGAGGAGATGGAGAGCCTACATTGGGCGTGGTTACCTAAGTGTCATGATGGAGTGTATGGGCCAATCCTCACCATTAATGGACCAAACCAAGAGTAAATTCCACAGAACCCAACCTGTCATCCAACTCAAACGATTTTTGAACCACTTCATTGTTGATCTATGTTAATAGTTGGGTAGGGTTTAACAATGTTAGGAATAGGGTTATGTTTGTGGCCCTATAAAAAAACAATATTGTTATGGTATATGGTTGTTACATTATACTAAAGTCGTACGTTGTTATGGTATCCATATAACAGTCCATATGTTAAGCGATATTTATATGTTATGGATAGTGT
>JZKD02S1672656.1:547692-559614 GCA_000966675.3 Picea glauca
AAAAAAATTGCACCTGTATACTAGATTGGTTGTCGTAACGAGGCGGTTCGTTACAAGGGGGTCTCCACCAATGGTAAAATCACATGTGCCTTTACTTTTTATTTAGGAACAAATCTTACTCAAATACAATAAATGTTTTTATATTAGTACTATTTATATTTTGAGGGGTTTATTTTTTGAGATCATGGATATGTACTTGGTCCAAGCACAATGGTAAGAGAACATGTCCCATGAATTTTTTGTTAGGAACAAATCTAACTCAATTGCAATCTTGTTTTGGATATTAATACTATTTTTGAAACAAATGTCACTGAAATACAATATTTTATTGTATATTACTGGTATTTAAATTTTGAGGTATTTCTTTATTGAGATCATATATTGGTGCTTGGTCAGTCTAACACCCAAAGAAGGATGTGCAAGGGGGTCTCCACCAATGGTAAGAGACAATGTCCCTTGAATTTTGAGTTAGGAATAAATCTCACTCAAATGAAATCTTGTTTTGTGTATTAGTACTATTTGTTGATTAATTGGGTTGGTTTTCATTTATGTCAACCCTTGAAGAAAGTCTGGTAGCGAATTTGGGTAGCACAAAGGTTTGGGTAATGGACTAGAGTTTGTTTGATGGATAATGTTATGTGTTTTGATATATTTGCAGGTAAGACTATTCTATATGTATAGTACATGTCATGCCATTTCCGTTGGTATGTAGAATGCCACACAAATCCTCACAGTTAGAGAGTTATGACCATGTGAAGTTGGAGAACCCTCATGAGTCATCTAGAAGCCCAAAAGGTCAAAGTAGTCAAAGTGGTTGCAAAGAAGAAATTATTTAAATAATAAAGTTGATGGAGAAATTACTACGTGGACAAGTGGTTAGAAGTGGGTTAGCCCTAAAATAAGGAAAGTAGTTTAAGATGGTTAGAAGACAATTTAAATAATAAAGTGAAGTGATGAGTGTACTTTAAGTCAAAGTGGATACAAAATAAATTATTTAAATAAATTTAATGGAGAAATTACTAAGTGGACAAGTGGTTAGAAGTGGGTTAGGCCTAAAATAACGAAAGTGGGTTAAGATTGTTAGAAGGTAACCCCTTGAGGAAGCTACATGAAAGTACAAATAAGAGGAAATAGTCTTTCATTTTTAATCACTCTTGAGGATATTGAATATCTACAAGTGACTGAGGTAACAAAAGGATATCTAAGCCGAATTTCAGAGGGAAGGTGAAGTAAAGAAGGTCGAAATTCAAGGGAGGATATATTCTTTTTATGTTGCTTTCTAATTTCGCAATAATTTTTTTATATAATGATTTATACAATGAAATTTTGAGTTCATTGAGGAAACATATCCAAGTAGCTTTGATAAAAATTTCATCTTGTGGGTCATTTTATTTTTGGATTTATACTCCGTGGAAAATAGGGTTTGTGGCTAGTTGTGAAACTAGGGTAAAAAAGGTGTTATGGGTAAAAATGTCATAACTTCTTCATAACAAATCTCAGTTCAGTAATACTAAATGTATTGTTTAGAATATAGTCTGTAGTATTCTGTGTACAATTTTCAGATCCATACAACAAATATTCTGTGTGGGGCACGCTCTACGAGTTTGCTTTCTACAATAAGACAAAATTCAAAAAGGTATTCCATGTTTCCTATAACTCCTTTTCTGGGAGGTTCCAAGTAGTGAAATCTAGAGGAATCACATAAAAGACACTAAAGAATATTGTGTACCATTTTTAGATCTTTATTCATTACAGGTACATAGTTATGATTATTTCAAGTTAGGGTTGTTGACTAATTCAAAATTAGTCACGTGGGACTAAAGTAAAGTTTGATGAAAAGGTTATTCTATTGTTGTTAAAGTTAAGGAAGGTTTGCATGTATGTTATCATATACACCATGTATGTTACAGAGTTACAAATTAGATTTGGATGATAAAATTGATGAGGGATTTTTGGTTGATGTATGTTACAGATATAGGTTGTATAACAATGAGGTTGTGGCACATGGTTTGATGTAATGATTTATGGTATTTGGTTGCTAGATAATTTTTTGATGGTTATATTGGTATATTTATTTGGTATATGGTTGAGGTACATGTTGGGTACATGGTTGAGACAAGTATTTGATGAGTTGACACATACATGAGGTGTATAGTTGACGATGTTGGTACATCTTGATGAGTCATAGTTGATGAGTACCTGATGCATGATTGGTACATACTTAGTACATGGTTGGAGGCACTTGTTAGTAGTATTGTTAACACATGGTTTATAGATGATGTAGCATACTTGTCTTGGTATATTATTAGAAGCACATATTGATATTGGTGATGATTATGAGTTGTTATGTTATGCTTGGTTGATGCACATCTTGGTGATATTGTGCATATGGTTGAGAGTTGTCTTGGTGATTGATCTTGGTGAGTAGATTTGATTTGATTGATAAGATTGATGAGACACATTTTTGTGATAGGTTGTTTGGACAGGTTATTGTGACTGGTTATATGGTGCATGGTTGATGCACTCATTGATGGTACAGATTGAAGTACTGGTTGGTGCATGGTTGATGCACTTGTTTATGGTACATGCTGATTACAGGTTGGTTTGTTGCAGGTCAGTGTTACAGGTTGTTACAGCAGTATATCGCATAGTGATAGTGTGACAATGGTTCCATCATTCTACTTCTACGTTAGGGCATTTGGATGGAGCAAGGACAGGTGGTTGTAGCCACTTTTTGGTTGTATTCATAGAACATAGGGGGTTGTATCCTCCTTCTAGTTGTAGCCAGATAATTGGGGAGTTAGAGCTTCCCTCAGGTTGTGTCTTGCGAAACTAGGGGGTTGGAGCCTCCTTCCAGTTGCAGTTGGAAAAAAAAAGGAATTTGGTGCTTCCAATGAATGTAATTCTTAAAGACATATAAGAAAAATCATTTCGTGGTTTTCTCCAACTTTGGGTTTCCACGTAAAAACATGGGTGTACTATGTATGTGTATGATTTCTCATTTTTTCATTGTTTATTTACTCTGCAACTATTGTATGATAATGCTACATTGATATAATACTTGCATTTTATGGTTAAAAAGGATTAGATTTCTCTATTACTGATTCCCCCCCCCCCTCTCAGTAATCCAACACTATGTATGTTTTGAGGGGTTTATTTTTTGAGATCATGGATTTGTACTTGGTCATTTTAAGACCCGAGGAGGGATGTGGAAGGGGGTCTCCACCAATGGTAAGAGAACATATTCCTTTACTTCTGAGTTAGGAACAAATATTACTCAAATACAATAATTTTTTTTTATATTAGTACTATTTATATTTTGAGAGTTTTTTTTTTTATGAGATCATGGATTTGTTCTTGGTTATTATAACATCCAATTATGGATGTGCAAGGGGTTCTCCACCAATGGTACTATAACATGTCCCTTGAATTCTGAGTTAGGAACAAATCTCACTCAAATGAAATCTTGTTTTGGATATTAGTACTATTTATGTTTTGAGGGTTTTTTTATTTGAGATCATGTACTTCTACTTGTTCAGTATAACACCCAATGAGGGATGATAGTGGGGGTATTCACCAAGGGTAAGAGCATGTGTCCCTTGGCTTCGGAGTTGGAAAAAATGCCACTGCAATACAATAGCTTTTGTATATTACTATTGTTTAAATTTTGAGGGGTTTATTTATTAAGATCATGGATTTGTACTTGGTTAGTATAACTCCCTATGAGGCATGTGCAAGGGGGTATCCACTGATGTTAAGAGAACACGCCCATTGAATTCTGAGTTAGGAACAAATCTCACTCAAATGAAATCATGTTTTGGGTATTAATACTTTTTATGTTTTGAGGGGTTTGCTTTTTGAGATCATGGATTTGTACTTGGTCAGTCTATCACCCAATGAGGGATGTTCAAGGAGGTCTCCCACAATGGTAAGAGAACACATCCCTTGAATTATGAGTTAGAAACAAATATCACTCACATACAATATTTTTCTCTATTTTACTACCATTTAACTTTTGAGGGGATTGTTTTTTGAGATCATGGATTTTTTACTTGATTGATCTAACACCAACAAGGGATGTGCAAGGGGGTATCCACCAATGGTAAGAGCACATGTCCCTCGACTTCTTAGTTAGGAACAAATCTCACTCAAATGCGATCTTGTGTAAATATGTATATAACTAATTGTAATTGTATGTTACAAATCAAAGCATTCCATAACTTTGAAGCAATATTCTATAATTTTCATAAAATAAATTAAACATAAAAGAACATAAGTCATTTGTTTGCAAAAACATTTTAGTAATAAAATATTCCTAATTAAAATATGGGAAGGACATATTTTGGAAAACAAAATTGGCTTCATTTTCATGAACAAACTTAAGACATTTTTTTTTTCAAAAACATTTTTCTAATAAATATTTGTAATTAAAAGATAGGAAAGACATATGAAAATTACAAATGTAAACATAGCACATTTTCTCCCAATTGTTTTTAAAAATATGTATATAACTAATTAAAATTCTATATGAAAAATCAAAGCATTAGATAACTTTGAAGCAATATTCTATAATTTGCAAAGAAATTAAACATAAAAAAAAAAGTTATACATTTTTCTGAAAAAACATTTTACTAATAAAATATTCCTAATTAAAAGATGAGAAGGACATATTTTGAAAAAACAAATTGATAATAAAATATTTGTAATTAAAAGAGGGACATATGAAAACTAAAAATTTAAATATTGCTCTAATTTTCATGAAGAAACATAAGAAAAAAATCGAAAACATTTTACTAATAAATATTCCTAATTAAAATTTAGGAAAAACATGTGAAAATTACAAACTTAAAAATATCGAATTTTCTCCCCCAAAAATTTAACAATAAAATATTCCTAATTATTTACATTCTTCATTGGAAGCCAAAGTCAAATGGAATCTTCTCTAAATATGTATATAAATAATTGCAATTCTATATTACAAAAAAGAGAATTCCATATTTTTTTTCATCAGAAAAAAGTGTAAATTTACTTCTTTTAAGACACAAAATTACATTTTGTAGGTGCTTCTAAAACACAACACACTGAAAATATGTGTAAGGATCGTGAAATTATTTGGATTTTGAGAGCCCACATGGAAATATACTATCTAAATAATAAGAGCCCTTTATATACATAGATAACTAAAAATCATAACCTTTGTGGTTTCTGGTTACCCTCAGTTGGTATCCAAAATCTGTTCATAATGTCCTTCCACTGTATCGTTGTTGTATAAAATAATTTTTTGGAGTAAAGTGTTGTGTAGAGATTAGAGAGAAATATTCATGAAGAGACTGAATAAGAAAGAAACAACGTTGATCATAACTTTTTTGAAAAAATATTTTTTACTTCCATCATGTCTTCAATCCTGCAAATGGCCTTGATCTTCCATAAAAGGTCGATGATAAAAAACATTTGTGTATTTCCCTTTTGTTTCTGATATGTGCCATTGTCCCAGGGAGAGAAAAAATACCTCTTTGGACAATGAATCCGCTACCAAGTTCCTATCCCAATGTACATGAGAGATAACGAAAGTATCAAAAGTGTCCAACAAAAGAAAATTTCCTCCAGAATAGGACAAAGAAATATATTGTGACAAGTTTGATGCTTTCTTGTCCAATTAATGACATTCATAGAGTCTCCAAAAATTTGTATTTGTTGTGCTCCTTTTTCTTTGGTGAAAAGAAGAAAAAGCTTCAGCACCATTAGTTCAACATAGTTGTTTGTATGCCTGCAAAAGAATTCCATAAATTTAAAATAATAATCTTTAATTTTCATAAAAAAAAATCTTAAACATAAATTAAGCATTACACTAATTTTGATGAAGGACTACTATGAACATTGATTTTCAATGTGATATTGCATAATTCCCATAATTATTCAATAAATTTTAAGCAATATTCTTTGATTTTCATCAAAGAACTTAAACATAATAAAACTTAGACATTTTTTTTCAAATTTTTTTTAGTAATAAAATATTTCTAAAGTTTTAGAAATAATGTTTTACACACCTTTCTTACATTAATTTGTAAAAATAGGCATCATTAAATTCAATATTATCATGAATAGGAATAAATTAAAAAAAAAAAAACGAAGAAGAAGAAAAAAAAACAAAAAACAAAAAAAAACGAAACAAAACTTAAACACAACATTAAATTTAAGTCATGGAATCTGTAAATATTAAATATTCACGTAGAAGGTTTCTCGTACAAATGATCAACATTAATCTAATAATCTAATGATGAAAGCTTTCCTTGGGTTAGTTATTAATATGTATCTAAAGATAAAGCATTTAATATTTCATAAGTTAAAATATATGTTTGCAATTTAAAATATTTTTAAATTAATTGCATATATCTTAATACATAGAATATTAAATGTTTTGTTGCAAAGTGATAAGTGGTATGACGAAATCTAATTTTCTCCCAACTATATATATGATAAATATCTTTTAAAATTAAATATTTTGTTTAGGTGTATGAAAGTGAATATGGTTATTTTTACACTTCACTATTGTCATGATAACAAATCAGATTAATAGAATTTATTTCTTAAATTTTATTCACTAAGGTAGGATTCTGTGTGGGTTAAGCGCTAACTTATAACTCGCATTACAATTTAAATGGTTTACACATGATAATTCAACAAAGGGTTAAGCGCCAAATCATGGAAGAGGGCTTATGGATAGCGCCTCTATCTATTAACTCAATTATATAAGTTGGAACTACAAGAGGGATCAAGAACTGTTATAGCAGGAATTTTGTGTATGGATTCGGGATTGATAGTAGAGTAAGTGTAGAGCAGTGGGATTTTTTCCAAGAGAGAGAGTAACTGGTTAAAGAATATTGTGGAATTTTGAAACTATAAACACAACGAAAAACACAAGAAACTGACCTGCTTTGTTTAATAATTGAGCTAAGTGAGACAACTTTACAACATTGAAGTTGTCGGAGTTAAAGTTTTAACTTTGTTCCTGCGAAGTGACACTGAGAGTCATAAAGAAACTCTTAAAACATTTTTTTTTCAAAAAGATTTTACTAATAAATATTACTAGTTAAAATATAGGCAAGACATATGAAAATTACAAATCTAAACATAGCACATTTTCTCCCCATTTTTTTTTTTAATAAAATATTTCTACTTATTTAGGTTCTTTATTGGAAGCGAAAGTCAAATAAAATCTTTTCTAAATATGTATATAAGTAATTGTAATTCTATATTACAAACCAAAGAATTACATCAATTTGAATTAATATTTTTTGATTTTTATAAAATATTTTAAACATAAATTAATAATTACACTAATTTTCATGACTAACTACTACAAACGTTGAAAATTGATTTTCAATGTGATATTGCATAATTTTTATAAAACATCCATAAATTTGAAATAAAATTTTTAAATTTTCATTAAAAAAATTTAAACATACATTTTTTTACAAAAAAGTTTATTAATAAAATATTTCTAAAGTTTTACACATCTTTCTTATACTAAATTGTAAAAAAATGCAATACTATCATGGAAATAAATAAATTAAAAAAAAAATAATAACTAAACAAAACATGAAATATGAGTCATGGAATCTGTAAATACTAATTATTGATGCAAAAGGTGTCCCAGCATTAATCTAATAATTTAATGATGAAAATTTTCCTTGGGGTGATGCAAAAGGTTTTGGGTACAAATGATGAAATATATATTCATGCAATTTAAAATATTTTTAAATTAAATTGTATATATCTTAATATATATGTAATGATCCCATTGTTACGACAACTTAAGTGACAAATATATATATATATATATATATATATATATATATATATATATATATATTGTGTTAGGAAATATACGTCGCAATTAATAACCACATCATTGACACATCATCCAATGTATTAATGAAACAATAATAACACAATATCAATCATTTGGGACATAAAGTCGACACATTATTACCATGAATAATGATACACATATCGACACATTAACACAAATAAATAGCATTCCATAATCATTGCATTCATACAATTAAATGATGATACATACACAGTACAAAACATAAAGCATTGAACTCCTCTCATCAGGATAATCATCAAATAACATGAGATAACATAACGTTAAAATAAGGATCACAAATATAATCATAACATGACATAAGATATTACCCTCCCAACCTACCCTGTAAGGTTAGGACCTCTAGGATACATAAGCAATGTTCAAGCCCAAGTTCCAATTGATTTTAACCATTTAAGGTCTCAAGGTTGGCGACTGTTCTGAGGAACAAGGAGGTGTCTACATCCCATTACCACAACAAATAAACCAACTTGCTAAATCAACAACATCTACGTTCATCGAAATCGGCAAACTATCCATCATAATCCACAACTAAACATGGCATATGAGTAATCATGCGCATAACTCATCATACATCACAATAAACCCACGAAGCAAGAGAAACTATCAGTTAAATTCATGGTGCAAGATTCCGATCACTTAAATGTAATCATATGTCACATTACCTTCATTTCTCACAAAAGTTTAGTATCTAACTATCAATCATTACACCAAAATTTTGTTGTGTGCACGAAGACTACTATCTAAACCATCATGCATTACATTAAATTTAATTGCATAAGAAGTAGACTAAACACACGACCATTATCTTGCTTTTATAACATGGCACAAAAGAAACTAGTTCGTAAATCGTTCATAAATCAATAATTCAAGTCCAAAGGATTAATTAACAGTAAAATTAAGGGGAAATAGAATAATGAAGACACAATGCACACCCACTTAAATTAAGGTGCGCAAGTTATTTATTAATAATCACAACAAAGTCAATGGCCGAAGGTTACAAAAATTCATCATTTTTATGGCGTCTACGTAACTACAAAATAATTCAATATATCATTTATATTCCATGGTTCCAACAATCTAACTACTTAGTTCCTTATTACATCAACATTCATTTCATGGCACCATGAAAACTAATTTCTGAACAATCACCCATCAACATCAATATTCATTGTGCGCGAGGGATTACAATTTTTGAATACATGATGCATCAATGATATTAAATGGTGAAGTAGAAATCTTCTTATTACAACCATCATGCATCAACAATTTATTGGTGCATATGTAGTCACCAGTTTCGTTTCATGGTATGAAGGAAATTAACTACATAATTCATCCCAAAATTTAATCCATTTTCATTGTATGTGGGTAACAATCAAATGATTCCTGGTGCAAGGAATCTAAGTACTCTATCAATAAAGCAACACATGATTTTAAGGGAGAAAACAAATCTGAACTCAAGTAGCTTAGCTAAACATTTTCATATTAAGTTTATCTTCTAGGAACAGGTAAGGAGAGACAGATTTACAATTTCATTATGCATGCCCAAAACAAGATCAATACATGAGTTAATTCCACCTTCTCATTCAAAATCCCATGAAAACTAATTAAACAAAATAATTTAAAAAACCCATGCAATTTAGTATAACACTCGAACATGCTAAGAGAGAAGAGTTAATAAGAGATCAAAAGTTGAAGGAAGACCTAAAAAAATTTAGTTGAATAAATAGTTTCTTACGAAATAAAGTAAAAATGGGGCGCCTTCACTAAGATGGATAACATTTTCTGCTTAACAATGATATTAATAAATAATTTATAAATTTAAAACAAAGGGAGAGGTCACCTTCACTATGATCTCGCAGTGAAGAACGTTATACTAAATTCAATCAAATTCGAAGAGATTGCAGAAGGAGTTAGTGAGGATAAGTCAACCCATCCATTCTATGCATGATCTCTTTAGGAAGGCAACCTTCCATCGTAGGCACAAAAAATCAAAACCCATCAAGGAGAAGGACTAGGATTTTCCCGCTATGAAATGGTATAGTCCTCTTATCCATACTTTAAGAGTTGCAGTGCACAGAGATGGGATGATTAAAATGAAAATTAGTAACAATAAAGAACTTCCCCAAACTCCTTCGGTGCGCGTTGGTTTTGGGCATGTAAGCCCCACAGTGGATATATTATACATACGAGCATCCACTAGTCCAGCAAGGTGGGGTATCCACTGCACCAGAGAATCGAATCATGATGCTTCTCGGCTTGAAAAAGCGAGAAGGAAAAGTACCCAAACATATGTCAAAGGTGATAAATTGTGAAGCAAAGAGAAATGCAGAGAGAAAAGAATAGAACAATATATTGAAATGTATGAAGAATAGTACAATGAGAAGAATATCTGAAGAAGTACAATGCAATGGGAGATGGCTGAGCTAAATAGGCTCAAGCAAGACAAAAATAGAAAGTAAAAATGGCCAGGACAACTGGCAGTGTACTGTCAGACTGTTGAGGTTACATTATATTTAACACTCCCTCTTAAAATCAACAGTTACAATCATCAGCACTGATTATGCCTAAGTGTTTTCTCTAAAAATCAAAAACTGATTTTCCCAGTGGCTTTGTAAAGATATCAGCAAGCTGATCTCTAGAACCACAGAATTGTAGTGCAATATCCCCATTATTGACTAGCTCGCGTATGAAATGAAAATGAGTGTCAATGTGTTTGATTTTCTTGTGAAACACATGATTTTTGGATAGAGCAATTGTTGAAGTATTGTCACAGAAAATAGGAGTTGGATCCTTTTCTGTATGTGACATATCTTTCAATATTCTTCTTAGCCACACATCTTGACATGATGTTAAGGTAGCAGCGACATACTCTGCCTCTGCATAAGATATTGAAACAATTGGTTGCTTCTTTGATGCCCATGAGATTAGGTTTGTGCCCAGTTGAAAAACATGTCCAGATGTTCTTTTTGTGTCATCTAGGATGCCTGCAAAATCACTATCTGTGTACCCAGAAAGTTGATTACTATCAGATTTAGTGTACCATAAGCCAAAATTGAGAGTTCCTGCAACATATCTCAAAATTTGTTTCGCCATTTTCCAATGAGAATCTTTGGGTGATTCCATGAATCTGGAAACAAGGTTGGTTGCATACATAATGTCAGGCCTAGTTGCTATAAGATACAACAAACTGCCTACTAAAATTTTGTATAAAGTAGAGTCCACTATATAACCTTCATCATTCTTTCTCAATTTTGTGCCTAATGGTATGGGAGTTTCTGCTGGATTGCATCCTTCCATGCAAAATCTTTTGATGATGTTTGCTGCATAGTTTTGCTGATAGACAAAAATGACTTTGGCTGATTGAGTAACCTCAATCCCTAAAAAATATTTCATTATGCCAAGATCTGTCATCTCAAACTCAGATTACATGGCATGTTTAAAATCTGTTAACTCAAGATTTCCTGTATAGATCATGTCATCAACATATAAACATACAATCAAAATTTTACCGTTCTGATCTATTTTGGTGTAAAGAGTTGGCTCATTTTGACTTGTGCTGAAACCACTTTTGATCAGATAAGTGTCAATTCTGTTGTACCAAGCTCTTGGAGCTTGCTTTAAGCCATACAAGGCTTTCTTCAACCGATATACTTTGGCTGGGTGCTCTTGGACTTCAATTCTAGGTGGTTGATCAACATAAACTTATTCTTCTAAGAAACCATTCAAGAATGCTGACTTGACATCCATCTGGTATACTTGTCATTTGTGTTGTGCTGCTATGGCCAATAGAGTCCTTACAGTGTCTAATCTTGCTACTGGAGA
The DNA here is from genome assembly GCA_000966675.3 of Picea glauca. Classification (NCBI taxonomy): domain Eukaryota; kingdom Viridiplantae; phylum Streptophyta; class Pinopsida; order Pinales; family Pinaceae; genus Picea; species Picea glauca. The sequence goes on from JZKD02S1672656.1 coordinate 559,409, forward strand.
AAAAGTTTCACCATAATCAGTACCAGGTTGTTGTGAGAATCCTTTGGCAACAAGTCTTGCCTTGTGTTTTTCGATCTGCCCTTTTTTATTTAGTTTAGTTTTGTAAACCCACTTGACACCAATACTCTTCTTGTGACTTGGAAAATCAACAAGATCCCATGTCTTGTTCTTCTCAATGGATTCAATTTCTTGGTTCATGGCTTGAA
>JZKD02S1672656.1:560017-581114 GCA_000966675.3 Picea glauca
TTTAGTTTTGTAAACCCACTTGACACCAATACTCTTCTTGTGACTTGGAAAATCAACAAGATCCCATGTCTTGTTCTTCTCAATGGATTCAATTTCTTGGTTCATGGCTTGAACCCAATGTGTCTCCTTAGCTGCTTCCTTAAAGGATGTAGGTTGACATGACATTAAAGAAAAAAGGTTGTGTTGCTCAAATTCATCCAACTGCTAATGGATTTCTCTCAAACTTCGAGTTCTCTGATTTTGTGGTTCAAAGATTGATTCTCTGTTGGAAGTTGAGTTATCCTGAGAATTTTCAGGTTGTATTTGTACCTGCAATCTTCGAATAATTGTTTGAGGTACTTGCTATCCTGCATTTTCTGCATTTTCAGAACTTGGCAACAATGGATTTTGACTGTCCATTTGCTGATTTTCTGAATTATTCTAGAATTGATTCTCTAGAAATTTTACATCTCTGCTGAGAATTAATTTCTTGGTGATTGGATTGTAAAGCTTGTATGCTTTAGATGTTTCACTATATCCAGTGAAAATACATTTCTCACTTCTGTCATCAAGTTTCTTCCTTAATTCAGAAGGTATGTGAGCATATGCTATGCATCCAAATGTCCTTAGATGTGTAACATTTAGTTTTGTCCCACTCCATGCTTCTTGAGGGACTTTCATCTTTAGACTTGTGGTTGGTGATCTATTCAAGAGATATACTGAGCATGCTACTGCTTCAGCCCAAAACCTGTTTGACAAACTTTTCTCTTTGAGAAGTGTTCTTTCCATATTCATTATTGTTTGATTTTTCCTTTCAGCCACTCCATTCTGTTGTGGAGTATACCTGGCTATTATTTGCATAATAATGCCTTGTGATTTGTAGAAATTTGCAAATTCTCTGGAGTTGTATTCTCTTCCTCCATATGACCTGAGTGCTTTGATATATTTGCCACTCTATTTTTCATTTTCTTCCTTGAATTCTTTGAATTTTGCAAAAGTTTCAGACTTGTGTCTGAGAAAATAGATCCATATTTTTCTGCTGAAATCATCAATAAACATTAGAAAGTAAAAGATACCACCTATTGACTCTGTTTGCATTGGTCCACATAGGTCAGTGTGAACAAGTTAAATATGTTGTTTGGCTTGATTTGATGACTTTGGAAAACTAGTTCTCTTATGTTTTCCAAGTATGCAAGACTCACATGGGGGAATTTGCTCTTTAAATATAGGTAGACCTTTGACCATGGAGTTTTTCTGAAGAAGAATTAGACTTTGAAATGGTAGATGTCCAAATCTTGTATGCCAAACCATTGTTTCATTCAGGCTAGATGTACTATGTGCATATGGTTGACTCAGATTTGCAGTTCTGAGGGTAAGGGGAAACATCCTATTTTGAGTCATAAGGATTTCATAAATTAATTTTCTGTTGGTTTTTTTATCATAGATTTTGCAAGATGCTCCCTCAAAAAGTACCTTATATCCATGTTCAATGAGTTTTCCTACACTTAACAAATTATGTTTCAAATCTGGAACATGATAGACATTGTTTATGTCTTTCTTTACATTCTGTTTAGTAAGAATAGGAACAATTCCTTTTCCTTTAACTTTGAATAAATAATCATTTCCAAGTGTAATATCATATGAGATTGAAGGGTCAATGCATGGAAGTAAATCTTTGTTACCTTTCATGTGATTATTGCATCCACTGTCCAACAACCAAAGATCTTTAGTTTGTTGTTCAATCTTGTGGCATGAGAGAAACATACCTCCTGAGGTTTCTCCCGTGTGATTTGACACATGTGCTCTGCCTGAGAGATGATCTGCTTGCTTCTTCCTACATTCAGATTCATAGTGCCCATACTTTTTGCAGTAATAGCATTGTATGCTTGTTTTTTCATTTGATCTTCCCCCTCTGCCTCTTTGAGGCTAGAAATTCTGATGTTGATTTTGTTGCTGATGTCTTTGACCTTGAAAATTTTGATTCAGATACTGTTATCTATTGCCTCCACTGGAGCGAGGGTTAGTGTGGTTGCTCCCTCTTCCTTGGTGACCTCTACTTCTTCCTCTGCCTCTCCCTCCGCTGAAGGAGAATTGAGTTTTGAAAGCACTGGAGATTGACTCATCTGTGAGATGCAGTCTGGTTTCATGTGTCACCAGAGAACCAATTAGTTCATCTGTTGAAAAACTTGACAGATCCTTGGATTCAAGGATTGTTGTTACAACCATTTCGAATTTCTTGGGTAAACTTCTGAGGATTTTCTCAACAATTCGTTGATCAGTAATGGTTTCACCAGTCAGTCTGATTTGGTTCATGATTCCCATGACTCTGGTCATGAACTGATCCACATTTTCAGACTCTGTCATTCTTAAAGTCTCAAATTGTGTCCTCAAGGTCTGCAATTTAACTATTTTGACCCTAGCATTTCCTTGGTAGGAAGATTGAAGGATATCCCAGGCCTGTTTTGAAGTACCAGCACCTATGATTTTTGAAAAAATCGAGTCATCCACAGAGTTTTGAATCCAAAACTTAGCTTTATTTTCTTTGTTCCTCAGTGTTGCCTGAGCAATTCGCTGTGGATTTGTCATGGCAGACAGGCCTGCTGGATTTGGTTCCACATATCCAAGATCCACTGGTTCCCAGCACTCTTGTTCTTGCAAGAAGGATCTCATCTGAAGAGACCATAACTCGTACTTCTTTCTAAGAAGAATCAGACCCTGAGTTGGTCCTAAATTGCTAGACGACGCCATAAAAAAAAAATTGCAGAAAAAAATAGAGGGAAATTTCATATTTACCCCCGAACGTCGAAATGTCGATTTGCCAATGGCCGAAAAGGAGCTTATCGGCCTTGAATTTGGCCTTAGTCAATATGAAATGTGACCACGCGCCTTAATGTTAAAGTGTTATGGGATTTTCAGGTTTTTTGCCTTTCAAATTTCTGAAATGCAAAATTTTCTTTTGGACGATTTAACGGTTCAGGTCTGCTGATGAACTGACAGTCCAGGTCTGACCGCATTCAAACCTCTTATCGGAATTTGGGGTTTTGAGAGTCGAAATGTATTGGACCTCTTGTCCTCGGAATCCCCAATTTCCCAATTCTCGATGTCACGATGGATGACTTTTCCTGTCGGGAGATGTCCGATTGTTTTGATGTGTTCCACGCGTCCTCCTATATTGGACGGTCCTGATTTCTCCTTGCGATTTCATGATTTGATATGTTCCAGACGTCTCGTCTCCAAAATCCGCGATTTTCCGAATCCTGAAATGTCGATGGAATCTGCTTTTGAGAAGTTTTTCGAAAGCATCGATCTCTGCCACGCGTCCCAATAGATGGATGACTCAAGTCTTCTTTGGGGTTTTCCCCGTGGAGATTCCCGATCCCTCGTTATTGACGAGATGACGTCAACTGGGCCCCACAACAGAGCTTCATATTGTCGGGATTTCAGACTTCGGAGTTCTGAAATGCTTGTGCTTCTTGTCCTCGGGATTCATGAAACACTAAATCCTGATGTGTCGATGGACTCTCCTCTTTCGAGACTTTTCTGAGTCCTTGGATTTACGCCACATGTCCCCTCAATATGGACAGACCGCGTCATTTCGCGATTTCATGACTTGTGATGCCAAAGTTTTTTTCAACTTGAGAACTCTAGTTGCTGAAACGCTGACGGTTTCCTTGATGTCTACCATGTGTCCAAACAAATGGACGGCTGAGATCTGATCGCTATTTCGGGAATCATGATTTCACAAGTTTTGAACTTGTGTTGCAACGGTCCTTCAAAACCGTGAACTCCAAAATGTTGATGGAGTGATGGCTTGGATCTGCTGCCACCTGTCCTCTGAGATGGACGGCTCACAAGTCCGCTTGAGATTTCGTGATATCGTGTATCAGAGTTTTTGGAGTACAATCGCCTTTGCGCGTCCAACTCCCGATTATCGATTTTGTGATGGGACAAGATCGACGACTCACAATCTTTCGTGATCCAATGATCCAGAATGACTCGGAATTTCGCGATTCATGAATTCTCATGACAGTCTTCTGACCTTTACACCTTGCGAGTCAGCGAAGTGCCATGATCTCACCACATGTCTCTTGATGGACGGTCTAGATGATGTCGGGACTTCACAGGTCAAAAATTCCTTGGCGCTACAGAGGATTAAACCTCGTGCACTTTCTTGCGGATCCAACGGCTGTCGAGCCTCTGCGCAAGATCTAACGACTGAAACTCTTTCACCTTTTCCGTGCTCTCCTCGTCCCTTCTGAACTGATTTCCCACTTCGAATCCATTCTCAGGACGAATCTTACATCTACGATGGTTGTTCTTTGAACCTGAGACACGTTCTTTTCTCCTGTGGAAGAAAGATCTGTGAATCTTTCAAAGATTTGAAAGAAATACACAGATTCTTTGTTCACTGCTTCAATCTTTGACAGATTTGAGCGAATTTCAAAAAACTTTAAACAATGTTGCCTTCTGCAGCAATCTTTAATGATTTTGAACGAATTCTTCAAGTTCTTTAAACATTATTTCGTTCTACAGATCTTCTTCGTCAATCTTTTGATGATTCTTGAAAAAATGTGCAAGAATGTTTAAAGTTTCTTCTTTCTCGGTCTCTGCTTCCTCGTTCTTTCGAGCGTAGTATGCTCTGCAACCTATGCAAGCTTCCTACATTGATCTTTTGAATGTAAGATGGTCTGCTTCCTCGTGGAAGTTTCCTGCGAGGATATTTCGAGAGTATGTCGGACGACTCTCCAAACCTTGTGAAAGAGACTATGTCGCGTGCTCTCAAGATCCATGAAGCTCTGCACTGTGAGGATCGTGTTGTTCTCTAGCCTGTGTTAAGAGGCTTACTGCTTAAGCTCTGATACCATGATAAATTGTGAAGCAAAGAGAAATGCAGAGAGAAAAGAATAGAACGGTATATTGAAATCTATGAAGAATAGTACAATGAGAAGAAGATCTGAAGAAGTACTGAAGAAGTACAATGCAATGGGAGATGGCTGAGCTAAATAGGCTCAAGCAAGACAAAAATAGAAAGTACAGTTGGCCAGGACAGCTGGCAGTGTACTGTTAGACTGTTGAGGTTACATTATATTTAACAAAAGGTAAGGACGAGTGCACGGTAGAACCGGAGCCATAGAAACTGTGCTTGGATTTGATCTCAGGCAAATCCTACACTCCAGTCTCATGCCTAGGGATGAAATCCCACATAAATTTTGTTCAAGAAAATTCATTGTCAGAGTAAATGCCCAGGGTAAATTTCACCTGAGAATTAAAGGAAAATGCAGAGATGTAACTGCAATTTTCGTGAGCGGAAAGCTATGAGCTCCACTAGATTTGCAGATGAAGATTTGATAACGTAGAGCACCCAGACATTTTTTTTTTGTTTTTTTGTTTGGGAAAGGACTTGAAGTGGAGAGAAAAGGATTTTTGTTGGGAGAAATTTTCTTTTGGTAGCAGAGATATAATGAAATTAAAAACTGATCAACTCGAGAGGGCACAGAGCCATGCCCCTTCCTCAATGTAGAAGAATGAAATTATCAATCAGAGATCCAATCGTTTAAATTAAGACCAGGGGTTCGTCTGGGAGAAAACACTGATTATACATCGATTTCATTCTTTACTCTGAGAGAAAGGGTTGTAAAAGGGAGACAATGGTTGAGAATTTTCAAATAAAGAAAGGGAATCCATCTAAATTATTCTAATCTAACCACATCAAGCAAACTTTCCCACCTAATATCAAAAATATATTACAAACTCCATCATCACATAAATCCATTTACAAAAACCTTTAACTAATTTACAATTGCAAATTTTAAACATGTGCACCATAACTGGTGAATGGACTTCTTGATGATCTTCGGCTCTTGGCCATACTCCTTGTTCCCTCTTTCTAATTGTCAAGACTGTTGACAATTAAAATCACAAAGAGAATTTTTTCCCATAAATTATTGGTAAAGCCTATTATTATAAGCTAACAAGATATGAAATACTAGTAGGTGGGACCCCCTTCTAGATTGAGAGATCAGATTTGGTTCTTATTTCATGTTTATGTTGTTGTTCGACACCACTTACATGGTTCTACGTGATTGATGAAATCTTGGTTTTATTGGAAATGGATAAGGCATGTTATGTGTTGGTTCTAATTGCAACAAATGAATGATGGGTAAGGCATGTTATGTTTTGTTTATGTTGCTCTAAGCTCTAATTTCATGATTATGATGACCTCTGATTATTCATTGTTACCCTTGCTATATGTTCTTGGATTCATTATTGTGACACCTGCACAAGAGACAGGTTAGTAACAACACATAAGAGCAGTTGAAAAGAGATAAAAATAAATATGAATAAAATCCAAAAGAAATGAACTATGCTACTATGCTATACAATGTTTCACTATGCATTTTGAAGTTTAAATGGATTGTTGTTAGTCCTAGATAACAGGTTAGTGGCTATACAATTTATTGAGTTATAGGGAAATACATGTGATATGCCCTATAGTATGGTTGGCAATAGTTAATGTGACATAGGGTGGTTCTCTTGGCAATTAATGGATGTTGGTTTGGATGTATGGTTTAATTGAATGAATTAATGTATTACTGGGTTGGCGTGTACTAAGGAATTAAATGACTGGAGGATGGAGGTGACATGCATTTACTACACATCACTCCATACCCTTCCCACTGGTCATCACCCTAGATATTGTTCAATTGTGTTCGTCATGGCTAAGATCGATGAACCCACTCTATTTATGAAATAGATATTGTCTCGGTGATGTATGCGTCTGTGCTTTCCTTAAGTATGACAACTGTGTAAATTTGTGATATTTTCTGAAATGAATGGTTGGTGCGGTTTTCATTGCAATAATGATTGAATTCACAGTTTTATTGATCATTCTAAGTGATAGAAGCCATGAAGGCTCTCTGTCATTCTTATTGGTCTTAGTTGAAGGGTTTTCATTCGGTCTAGATTGGCTAGCTATCTCCACGTTGTTAAATTTGGCAATGTCGAAAGTCATTCTCCAATGAGTGGCCATATGGGCCACCCTAAGGCTAGCGAGGGAGATTTGGAGAATCAACCAGTCTTCCAAGGTATTGAAAAAAGCCAGGGAGATCATACAACTTCTATGAGTCAAACCAAAAGTCAGGACAAACAAGATGCTATGTGAGTCTAATGCAAAAGTCAGGGGGGATGTACAACCTTTGTGAGCATAGTCAGTCTAGTGAAAATGTCAGGGGGAATGCACAACCTCTGTGAGCATAGACAGACTAGTGAAAAAGTTAGGGGGAATGTAATACCTCTGTGAGCCATGAGAAAAATTCAGAGCAACTAGCAGAAGTTAGGTTGAATATAAAATTCCTATGAGCTAGAAACAAACGATATTCCTAGTGTTGCAAATGATACAAATGTATTGATCTAGTGCATTGGCACATGTAACATTATCCACCATAAAGAGAATTTTGAATTTCCTTGTCAAGAGTCGAGCTATAACTCAAGTCTCAAGTCAAGTTCTATTTTCGAACTAAAGTGTAATGTTTAGTTGTAACTGAAGTCTCAAGTCTAGTTCTATTTTTGAACTAAAGTATAATGCTGAGTTGTAACTGAAGTCTCAAGTCTAGTTCTATTTTCAAACTAAAGTATACCAGTCTCAAGTCTAGTTCTATTTTCGAACTAAAGTGTAATGTTGAGTTGTAACAAAAGTCTCAAGTCTAGTTCTACTTTCAAACTAAAGTATACCAATCTCAAGTCTAGTTCTAAGTTCAAACTAAAGTATGAAGTTGAGTTATGATCAAAGCATGAAAACAAGTTACTATTTCAAGTGTCTCCTCTTCTCCTCTTCAGCCTATATAAGTAGAGGTCCACCCCTATCTTCAACACATTTTTTGATATGGAGGTTAAGGGTGAATCAATAGAGGCGCATATCAGTGATAAAGAGGCAACATACCAAAGAAGCATATCAATGTTGTATATGAACAATAGAGGCAACATATCAGAGGTGTATTTTAGCAAGGTCTCGTAGGTCTTTGTCAGGTTAGAGTCATCTTGGAAAGCTCTTTAAGAGAAGAACATTCATGGTGGATATTTGTAAGTGATATTGCATTATTAATGAAATAAAGGAATATCGTTTGTTGGGTTTTTTCTCCCTGTACAGAGTTTCCCGAGGGTATATGTGTTGTTGATGTGCATGCTTACTTATCTACATAGTTATTTATATTTGGTTATGATTTGGTATTGTTGAAGTGTATTAAGCTAGAATCAAAGTGTTGAAGAAAATAAAAGAATTAATCCGCATAATAAATCAAGATCATAATTTAACATGGTATCAAAGATTAGGGTGTGTTAAGCATGTTGAAGTGCAGTAGCAGGTACACACAGATGCAATCTAGCTTGATTTAGTTTCCAGTGTGAGGTCCATGGCATCCTCCATTTCAGTCAAGGCCGAGGATCGGATCGTATGAGTTGCCAACCTCAATGTGTGGAAGATTCAAATAACAAATATCTTGCATGAGCATGATCTTGGATAGTGTGTGACCACAATGGTGGAGGAACCCACTAATAATGCAGGAAGAGAGGCCTTCAGGAAGAGTTAAGAAAAATCCAAGAAAATCATCTTTGACTTAGTCAAAGATAGTATAATGCCTAGAATGACTTTGTTAATGACTTCCAAGGATTGTATGGATACCTTGGTGAATCTGTATGAGAAAGAGACTCCAAGTCAGAAGAGGACACTTAAGCACAGGATTAAGTATTTGAATATGGAGAAAGGTGAATTAGTGGCATATTTTTGTTCCAGGATAGCCCAAATCAGAAATCATATTTTGGTCACAGGGGTGACAGTGGACGATGATGATTTAGTGCAAGCCATTTTTTACGGTCTTCCTTCTTCATGGGAGACCTTCTTATCCAGTGTAACTGGGAGAGAGATTCATCCCACGTTTGAAAGGTTATGGCATGATTTCCTCAAGGAGGAGAGTCACACATCTACCAGGAGCAATCCAACGAAATAAGAGAACTCAACTTTAGCATCAAGATTCAAGGGAAAGAAGAAAGAAACTTTCCAGAAAGGCTCTCAGAGGAAGCCAAACACCAAAGGTACATTCAAAGGAAAGGGTATTGATACATCTAAGATTAAATGATTTAGTGGTAATAAGTTGGGTCATTTTGCTAAAGACCATTGGTTTAGAAATAAATATTGTAACAACCCTAGTTGAATATATGCTTAGGGATTATTAAGTAAAAATTAATTAGGTAATTAATTGTCCTAACATGGTTTTAATTAAACAAAGATTGGCAAAATAATATTAACTAAATATTTATTAATTAATTAATTGTTATAACTTTTGATTAAATAATTAAATAATTAATTAATTACCTGTCACATTCAATGACATGTGTAATAAATTTAAGAAGGTTAATAATTTTAATTTGTTTAATTAAATGATTTACATATGCGGGAGGGGATAAGACATTAAATGTAAGGATAAGATATTAATAAGTGGATAAGACATTAAATATAGGGATAAGATAATAATGAAGGGATAAGATATTAATGAGCAGGAAGAGATTCGGTGGAGGGGCATTTGATGGGAGGAGTATTATGGGAAGAGGAGGATTATTTTTGGGGGAGGAAGAATTATTGGAAGGGGGGAAAGACTGTATGTCTAAGGTGCTTATTTTCTGGTGTGGGGATTTTGTTTTATGGGTTTTTGGTGAACCAGAAGAAGGGGCATCGGTTTTCTTGGGGTTTTGGGCACGGGGCCCAGGATATCCTTACGGTATCCTAGAGCTAGGGAGTCGGACAGGCTGCTCCTAGCTGACAGGTAGGAAACACGGTTTTGGGTAGTGTTTGACAGAGTTTCAACTTCAGCATTGGACCAACCCAAGCAGCAGGATTTAGCATCAGAAGCAGGATTTTTTAATTATGAATGGTTGAGTTATTTCATGTTGTAGATAGATTTTAATCTTTGCTGAATATTTTGCTTATATGCCGATGATTGAATTATTTATGTAAATTGAAAGGAATTATGTGTTAAATTGTATGTAATTTTGAATTTTATGGTGTCTACACATGGTGTCAGAGCCCTGGTTCAAAATTTGGAACCAAGGGCCTACTTACCCACCCAGAAATTTAAACACTCCTATTTAGTTATAGTAAATCCCTAAATAAATATATAAAGGTAAATATAAATTTGGGCATGAGGTCCAAGCCACGAGCTCCAGCTCCACCTCCTGCAAGCCAAACCCACTAATATCTATTATATGTAGATCAATATGTAAAAGACAATTAATTATATAATTAATTTTACTTCATAATGTAAAAAAAAAAGTTATTTAAAAGACATTTATTTAAAATGTTAAAAAAAATATGTGCATATAAATGGAGTATACACACACACACACACACACACACACACACACACACATATATATATATAGATATATATAGATATATATAAATACTTATACATTTAACCTATTTTAAAAAAAAAAAAAAAAGCATTCACAGCTAAAGCCATGTCAATGTAAGAGGACAACCCTTAATAAAGTCTTTCTTTTGCATCTATTAGGAACATAGGGTACATTATCAAATGCATCATGTAAAATAGGATTCTCAATGGCCTAACTCAAGAATCGAATAACTTGTTGAACATCAGTCCTTTAATTGAAATTAGTATAATCAATCTTCACCATGCAGTGCGCAAATCACACAACCTTGCAAGGTAAAATAGTACCTCGAATTTCTAGAATTTCCAACCACTAAATAAAAGATTTATTGGCTACTCATTATCGACATAGAGTTGTGATCAACAACGAGGGGTTTATATTATGAAAGTTAATGAGCAAATCAACAAATTAAAAAAAAATAACACCAATAAAACTAAAATAAAAAGGGCACTATGAAAATGGACCATCCATTAGAAAACGGTACATTTTTCTTCTTGTCGTATGCGTGAGTCACAGGTTACAGGTTACAGGTTGCAGGTTACAGGAATATGGCTAAAGGATTCTTCCCTTCCTTTTATTCCACATGTCTATTGGCTCCATCCGTCCGTGTATGTGGGACGGCTCAAGGTTCATGGATAAGGGTTCCAAGTGTTGGCACTAACGAAGATAACAGAACTAGGTGTTGTTGGCAAGCTTCCTCTAATCCCATTCTTTGTTGGCAAGCCAAAGTAAGACAATAACCCTCTTCCTTCATTAGAGCGAGCAAATAAGCACAAGGTTCTCCTCAAATCTTCATGTTAAACAGATTGTTAAAAAGAGAGGAAAGGGTTGTCTTACCAATGTTGGGTCGGCAAGGTTTGTCGTTCTGAAAGTGAGTCGGTTGTGTAAAGGTGGAACCCTCTCTAAACATTGCACTACTAATTCATCCATCTCTGCATCGCCTTCACTGTGCTCTGCCAGAATCATGGCAGCCTTCGAAATTCCTGAAAAGTACACCAAACATCCGACTGTTAAGTCACACCACAAATCCTTACGCACAGGCAACACACACCAAACGCTAAGGCGAGGGTCAATATCCAAGCACTCAACACCGAGAATAAGAACCATTTCACAAGCCAACAACAAACATACAAGCCAACACCCAAGCGCAAGGGGCCAAACATAGGAACCCCACACATTTATGCCAAAGCCTGAGGTCGAGTCACAATACAACACTAATGAACAAGGTTCCATGAGGAGGAGACGCATATAATGTGCACAATGACAACCCCAACCTGTTAGTAACAAGACAACCCACACCAGGAGCAAGGGAGAGAGAGTCCATGGGGGATCTAAAACAGTTTTCTACGCATCCAAACACCATCCAACAGACAAGTGCCAAGCACTATGCACCAACCTTAAGCACCAAACCAAGTCATAAAACTTTAGAGAGCTGACAAAAACAATATAAACCCAAAAAAAAAAACATTCACAAGATAAAAACAAAAATCCTCAAACGTTGAACAATAGAAGAAGTAATATCAAACCCTGCCATCATAAATCCATAATCCAACAAAGCTGGACATTTAAAACAAAAAGACTGAGGGAGAGGGCCTTGCACGGTTTCAAGTTCTACAAAAGAGTTACACCAAGGAGAGCCCAGGGCTCCATACCTCTCGAGCACCAATGACCGACATAGAACCATAGCTCTACGATAGAGACCGAGGGAGGAACCAAACCCTGGCCACGCCTCACTCCCACCTTCACCCTCGGCATGCAAACCCACCAGACGACCCAATAAATGAAAGAGGAATAGTAAAGTTTAGGGTTAAAAGAACATTTTTTTATTGTTTTCAGAAATAAGTGGGAGTAATAGGTGGAGCGCATGCAAAATACACGTTAGTATGTGCTGGGTAAGTTCATTTTATTTTATTTATTTATCAAATAATTTTATTTATTTCTCTTTTCTTTCTGATATCAATTTCTTAAAAAAGTAAAAAAATAAATAATATATATAAATAAATATTAATAAACCAATAAATTATAAAGTAAGCTTAAATCAATAAAAAGAATGGGATTTTTTTTATTTTAATTTAAGGGTGAGTGTTTAGATTTAAAAAATATATATAAATATATATCATTTGACATATTTAAAAAAAATTAAATTAAATTAAAGATTCAATTAAAGTGTAATCATTAAGTTTAATAAAGCTTAATTATGAAGTTTAATAAAGTTTAATTAGTAAGTTTAAGTAAAGTTAATTAGTTTAATTTAGGTAAAATAAAGTTAAACTACATTAAAAGTTAATTAAAATGTTAGAGAGTCAATGGGTTTTGAACCCAAGACCACCCACCAAGCGAAGTGCCTTAAGAACAGAACTAACACCAACGCGCCCTCATAAGTCTTTACAAATAAATTCTTATACTTAAATAGATTAATGGTAACACTGTAAGATTAGAGTGGTATCATTATTAGGAAGATACAGTATAAAGATTAAGACTAACTGGCTTATTACCTAACCTATTGATACAGAGCCAGCTAACCGAGTTGAATCATAACTAGGAATGCACCGAAAATCAAGGTAAAGGCTTATTTAGCACTGCTGATCTTTGTATCCCGAAGTATAAACTCTGATTGTCCAAGTGTTAGGCTCATGAGACCTTACACACAATTCATCGAGCCAATCGCTAAGACCTTTCATTCCATTCCACCAGTCAAAGCCAAGCGCTAAGCTCCAATGCTTGAAAACCACGCTACAATCCTTAAAAGACTTGCACATGCAACCACTGAGACACGCAATTCAACGCTTATGTACAACGCGCCAAGGAAATCTCACGAGTCAAGCATCAGAGGATATTTAGTTGTAAGTGAAAAGTTAAAAGGACTTAGACTAGGACAAGCAGGAAGGAGGTGACATACGCACTAGGAGAGTAAGGAAGAGGAATTGGCGAGTATGGTGCAAGTTTAGCATAGCTACAGGGAAAGGGAACCAATATTTTTTTTTTCTTTTTCAGGGAAAAGAAATCAAGCTTAGACGCTTAATCCTAATCCTAACCTAGCCAATCCCCTAAAGAGAGTAATGTCTGTTTACAAACAAGTAAAGAAAAAACTTACGCCTAACCCTGTTTCTAGTTTGAGTAGCACCAATTTGAAATGTCCCTGAACTCACCCTAACAACTTTGGTTGATGCAGGTTAAATAATACAGGATGGTCAGGACTCAAGGGAGTCCAGGCATTGGATCATCGTCATAGGCACTGCGTACACCGCCAGCGTCGCCACCACCATCACTCGAGCTAGCTCTCATACTGCGCTCATTGAAAGCCATAAATGAGACTTTAAAGGGGCAACAACCAGTAGGGACCGAGGTGGAACCCCCACCATATGGAATGGGTAATCCAGAAGCGTCAAGGGATTCAGGGGGAGGACCTCCACTCGAAGACATCACGCGAGAATTGCAGAAGATCAGCCCTTTGGAGTTTTTTGGGGGTCGTGCCAGTGAACGCGCAGAAGCATGGTTGGAAGGCATGACAAGGTGTTTTTACTTAAGGGACTATGCGTCCAACTCAAAGGCAAAGATCGTAATTTTTTAGTTAAGAGATAGCCCCTTGAACTGGTGGGGCAACCTGGAAAGACAACTGCACCTTACCGCAGACACAATATCTTAGGAACTTTTCAAGGAGAGGTTCCAAAGGAAATATCTGCTAGCATACTACGAGGAACAACAGGTAGGGGCATTTCATGCCTTAGTACAGGGAAACAAAATTGTAGAAGAATATGAGATCAGATTTATGGAATTGGTCAAATATGTTTCGTATATGGATAATGACCAACGATAGGCAGAGTTCTTCGTCTATGGATTGAACCCTAAGATAAGAGATATGGTGCGGATGTGGAAAATGTCTTCAGTAGCGGAAGCAGTGGAAAATGTGTGTTATGCGAAGGAACACATGAACTTGATCGGGGGTACAAGACCGACATTTCCACATCATCCTGCATTCGTCGGGAAGGCCCCTAGGACATTTCCCAGGGGAGGGGGCTTAAGGCCACCGCCATATGGTAACAGAGTTGCGCCAAGGACAGTAGCCACATGGATTTCAATGGCGGTGTGAGCAATGAAGGGTACATAACCAGTGACGAAGACAGGTCCATGGCCATGTCAAGGAATAGCTAGTAGGGGCAGGGGTTCCAGGGGAAGGAATTCATTTAAGAGACAGTCACATAGCAATGCACAGGCTAAAGATTTTGTTACCTATTGGGGGTGCGGAGGACCCCATTAGCAGTGTGACTGCCCAGAGTTACAATCAAGGTTCGTGCATAGAGAAGGAAAGGCACCGATGGGGAGAGCAAGTAGCAACCACCATATTTACGCAGCGGTTAATAATCGCTAGGTCGAACATCAATCCATAGTGGTGGAGTCATCAGGTACGCTGAATCATATCAACGTTAAGATTTTATTTGATTATGGTGCTATAGATAGTTTCATTTCACCATCTGCATTAAAAAAGAGTGGGTTGGTAGCCTACGAGCACGCTGACTTCAAACAAGTCAAGATGGCTTCGGGAGAAAAACAAGCGGTAGGATCTAGTGTTGATAATTGTATAGTAGAACTGGGAGTGTGTACTACCAGGTTGAAGGTATACGTCACTGCTCTCGGGGCATATGACCTAATCATTGGAATGGATTGGTTAGCAGCTCACCGAGATTTGGTAGATTGTTTCACAAAGAAGGTGCTCTGTGTAGACGATGAGGGAAGGCTAGTATAGATCAAGGGTGTACGGAGAAAAATTTAATTACTCTTTATATCAACTATGAAGGTTAAGTGATGCTTGAGACAAGGGTGTCGATTATATGTAGTGGAAGCAGTGAATGAAATGAAGGGACGCTCATTGGATCAGTACCCGGTATTGTCATAATTTAAGGATGTTTTTCCGAACGAGTTACCAGGGTTACCTCCTGAGAGGGAGCTTGATTTTACTATTGAGCTAAAACCTGGTGCAAAACCAATTTCAAAAACTTTGTATCAGATGACAGCGCCGAAACTTTGTGAATTGCAAATGTAGTTGAAAGAGTTATTGGACTTAGGGTTAATAAGGCCCAGTGTCTCACCTTGGGGTGCACCAGTAATTTTTGTAAATAAGAAGGATGGATCCTTATGACTATGTATAGACTACAGGGACTTGAATCGTGCAATAGTGAAAAATAGGTACCCAATGCCATGAATAGATGACCTCTTTGATCAAATTAAAGGAGCAACGGTATTCTCAAAGATCGATTTGTGATCAGGGTATCATCAGTTAAGGATTAAGGAAGGCGATATCCCAAATACTTCCTTTCGAACTCAGTTTGGACATTACGAGTTTGTCGTAGTACCTTTCGGATTGACCAATGCGCCAGTCGTATTCATGAGCCTCATGAACGGTGTGTTCCAGAAGTACTTAGATCGATTTGTAGAAGTCTTTCTAGATGGCATCCTCATTTATTCCAAGAATGAAAGAGAACATGAGGAACACTTATGAGTAGTGTTGTCCTTCCTTAGAGAGAACAAATTGCATGGGAAGTTTTTAGAGTGTTCCTTCTTCCAGAAATAAATTCATTATTTAGGTCATATCATTTCCGGAGAAGGAATCTCTGTGGACCCAGAAAAGGTAAAGGCCATTATGGAGTGGCCAGTGCCGAAAAATTCCCATGAGGTGAGAAGCTTCATGGGGCTAGTAGGTTATTACCGGAGATTTGTGGAAGGATTCTCAAAAATAGCGAAACCCATCACCACTTTGCAATGCAAGGGGGTCATGTATGAATGGACAGAAGAATGTGATAGTGCATTCATTGAGATTAAGAGGTTACTAACTAGTGTGCCAATTCCACGAGTGTCGGATATGGAAAGGGACTTCAAAGTCTGCACGGAGGCCTTAAGGAAAGGGTTGGGGACCGTGCTAATGCAGGATGGAGGAGTGATAACTTATGCGTCAATGAAGTTCAAGAAACACGAAGATTTATACGTGACTCATGATTTAGAGTTGGCAGTTGTAATGCTAGCTCTGAAACTTTGGAGGCACTATCTTGTGGGGTGAAACTTTGAGCTTAAAATGGACCATCAAATTTTAAAACATCTCTTCACTCAAAGAGATATGAATGCCAGGCAAAGGTGATGGAGTGAGTTTATGAGCGAGTATGATTTTGGTATTTCATACATCAAGGGAAAGGAAAATGTGGTCGCAGATCCCTTGAGTAGGAGACCACGTATCTTCTCCTTGGTACCCGTAAAGGTCAATCTGAGGGAACATGTGTTGACACAACTCCAAGGAGACAATTGATATTTAAAGGTTACTTCAAACCTCCAGAGCGGGAGACAATTAGATCCAAAGTATGAAGGATATAGTCTGGAAGAAGACGGACTGTTAAGATATCGAGGAAGGATGTACATCCATGAGAATGGGGATACTCAAAGCATCATACTGAAGGAATCCCATAGAGCACTTTATTGTGCACATCCGGGTGTGAAGAAGATGTACGCAGATATGAGGAAGCTCTTCTTCTAGGTAGGCATGAATCGCGATGTAGTACATTTCATCGCCATGTGCCTAGAATGTCAACAAGTGAAATTTGACCATCATCACCCGACAGGCCTCCTACAACCACATGATGTTCCTATGTCCAAGTGGGAAGTCATTTCTATGGATTTTGTTGTGGGGTTGCCACTCACATCTCATAGACACAATTCCATTCTTGTGATAGTGAATAAGTTAACCAAGACTGCTAATTTTATTCCGGTTAGAGACACTTACAATGTCACCGATGTGGCACGTGTGTTTGTAAGTGAGTTTATCCATTTGCACGGGATACCTAAGAAGATCATTTCAGATAGGGACTCCAGATTCACTTCTAGGTTTTGAACAAGTTTGCAGTCAGCGTTGTGTTGGCAGCCAATTCATTTTTTTAATTTCTCTAAAAAAAGATGCCTACACCTCTTTTCTTCTAAATGACAAATCATCGTCGCATTGTGCAACTAGACATTTGTTTCATTTTTGCGACAATTGAAATTTGGTTTCGATTCAGTTTTCACAACTGAAAGTGTGAAAACACCTCTTTCGTTGTCTGGATTGTCGTCGTCTTTTATTAATTTTTCTGAAAGGCACTCGACCATTGGTTTATCACATGACTGCAAAAGGTTCTTTCAAACTATGTCCCTTGGCCTACTCTTACCTTGATTGTGCATTTGGATCTATTTGATTAATAAGCTATTGAGCATGAAGATTTACTGGTTACATTTGATTCTATAAAGGTCATGATTGATTTTGGTCTTATATGCTTTGATCCTTATTGCTATGAGCTCTTGACTTATTGATTATATGAGATCTTTRGTTGMAATGTTCTGAAAACAACTTTGAAATATAAACATTTGAATGTGYAACAAATGCATTGGTAATATTATAAGTTTGATTTGATATGAAATGGCAATGGTTTGAGTTTTACAAAGGCGCGTTGATTAATCTTTTGGATTTCAATTTTATAGTTTGAATCGTTACTTGGTACATTGTTTTGTGAGTTTGATTTTACATTGAACGATCATAGTTTCAAACTATACATTGGCATGATTGGATTAACATTGGTTTAATACGTTTGATTGATATGATGGATCGTTGGTTAATGTTGGATTTCATGTTGGATTGAACTATACACTTGGCGCATGAATATAACATATGGTGTAGGTTCTAAATTTGATGGATGGCACGTTGATTTGGTTGTACACCATTTGGGTTGGCCGATTAATGTGTTGATTACTGATGGAACATCGTTGTACCCAGTCATTAATACACTGCATGGCGGTGATAATCCCACCACCTTTGCATGCGTTACATTGATTCATTCCCCTTTGAGCGCTTGCAGCTGTTAAGCCCTGTTGTTTTCCTCCTGCATTTTGTATTGTTCAAACCAAACCCTACCATGCACAGAAGCCATGGCCCGTGTCATAAGGGAAGATCCTAACGGTTGCCAAGCACTGTTGAAGTTTGATGGCGCTTATAGCGAACTAGAAGAATTCGGGTGGCTCCCGTTCATAAGGAAATTCGATGGTTATAACCCTATCATGGCTCGACAATTTGCGTTATCATTCGATGGTTGCCGAACGAAAATTGGGGATGTGCAACTGGAGATTAATGAGCATTTTCTTAGCTCAAAAACCAATCTGCCTGCTACAAGACAGAAGTGGTCTAAAAACTGTAAATTGGAAGATGTCCCATGGACATTGCTCTTCCAATATCTAATGGTGAAACCCTGTGACAAAGGATGGCCTGAAAAAATGTTAAAACAACGCTGGCACGACCTGCTAATGTTAATTAAGCAATTCATCAATTGTGAGGGCAGGTACGGGTTCGTTTTCTTGTTTCACCTTTGTCTTTTGATGGTATTTATGGGTTTTGAACTAAATGTACCTCACTCCCTTCATAGAAGTCTGTTTAAGATGGCGAAGAGATACAAATGCAGCCAGGCCAATACCAGTCTCTTCCATTTGGGGTTAATTAAAATGATTATCGTTTACGAGTTGGGGTTACATCCTGACAGTTGGGGTGATTTTCTCAGTCGTAATGGTTTTGAAGAATCCAACCCACCACAGGTTGATAAGCCTATGGTGACCGAAAGCCAGTCTACCTCTGTACCCTACAGTGTTTTTCTACCCAAACCTCTACCCGACCCACCTACGAAGTTGCCCGTGTCTGTGACCAAACAGGTTGAAATTGCTAAGCCCACAGCCAAACAGCCTAAAGCTAAAGCTAATGCTAATGCTAAAGGCAAGAATAATGCTATGTTGATCTCTCGCATGGAGAGAAATAAACCTAAAACCCCTGACAACTCTGAGCCTATTATGGTTAGCGAAGATTCTGATTCGGAGATTGAACGTTTTCTCGCAAACGAGTATCCTTACTCAGAAGGCTTGTGTGACAAACCTGGACATGACTTTGTCAAGAATTTACCACTTTGTTTACGAGATGATCCTAACTTTCCTAGTATTAAACTACCTTGTGGAACCCTCGGTGACTCATCAAAACCCCCATCTACTCAACCAGCTGTTCCATCCTGCGATCAGTGTGGGTTATGGTTGGAGAGGTACTACCTAGACGTGCCGATGTTGCAATCCAGAATCCATGATTTGGAAGACCAAGTGGCAAAGCTCACTGGTCATAATGCAAAGATGCAACCCTCGGACAAAAAGAAACGAACTACTGGTTCAATCCTGTTCAAGAATGTCGATTCGGTTACAGCAATTGTCAATTCAAAATTGACATAGCCTCAGCAACCGCGCTGGTATAACTTTCACTCATTTATATGGCGCATTCATAAAATCTGTGTACATTATTGACTTTCTCTGTTACATAAACATGCACTATTGTATATGATTTGATTTGTTAAATTGAATTTTGTTATCGTTTAGTTGTATTTGGTTTTTATTCTAGTAATCATATTCTGATTTTGATTGTTTAAAATTAGTTACGATTGAATGCTCTGTTGCATCTATTATAGGCAAGCCGTTTTGCATTTCAAAGTTTTGAAGCACGATCTATCTTTTTGATTCGAATTGGTTATGATGCACATAAACAATGGTTGTTCTATTACAATTTTATCTGAGTACGATTTTGACCAACCCGGATACGATGTGGATTTTGTTTAAAAAAGGGTTTTGTTTTATAGTATGAATTAATACAAATCGTAACAGTTATGTGAAGTCCAACCAGTCAATTTGTTGTGGATTAAACCGACCCTGTTATCTTTTGAATTGGAATAAATATCGATATTCAGTTACGAATGACTATGCACAGGATCATGAATTGTTCTATAATTGGCTCAGTCCCGATTTTGTTCGATTGTTGTCCAGCTTGTGGTTATCAATATTGTTGTCATATCCAACAATTCAAATCGATAGTGATTTTTGGTCATTACTGCTACGTATATTTCGTTCTGAGTATATCGTGACTGTCTTTCTCATATTTGATTACAATAGAATGAATCTTATGCATAATCTACAGCTTTACTATCTTTACTGTTAATTAAAACGACTTGAAATCTATGTGTATTGCTACAACTATAACAGATTTCTTGAATTGATATCGATTATAATTATGACTTCGATTCTGATTGTATTTGATTACTATTCTGGTTTATTATGGTTGGTGATCACGATTACATCATATCCCATGTGACTCGAATCAATGCTAATTTTTTTTTGATACAAAACAGGCCTATCAAAAGTTTGACCATGTTTTATGGTGACTAAAACAGAGTATGCCTTACTCTGTTTCGATTGCAATTTTTTTGATATGGTCTAATCTAAATGATAATTTCATTTGAATTATTAGTAATTTGTTTTGATAATGAAAAGAATATAAAATTCGATTTGATTTTATTTGATTGAGATCTGGTCTTGTTTGCTATTTTGACTAGCTACAGAATCAGATGATTCTGTAGCTAAGTCTGAGAAGTCAATTTTTTATTGTTTTCTTAATAAAATATCCTTGTAATTTGATTTTTGTTTTCTATTGCAGGCAAATTTGAATTGGCAATAGATATGAAGAGCAGTTAGGGGATGCTTTACAGATTTTACTTGCATTTTATTTCCTTAGTTTAGGTGATTTTGGGATTTTTCTCAGATTATGTAAAACAATTTGCTATTATTCACAAGGATGTTTTACCTTGTGAGAAAC
>JZKD02S1672656.1:601469-627931 GCA_000966675.3 Picea glauca
TATATACAATGTTTTTAGGTATTCCATAGATACCAAAACCCTAATCCCTTAATCCGGGATTAATTTACAAATCAGCTAAAAATAACAAAATCCGCTAAAAATAGCAAAAACCGCCCCCCAAAAAAAATTTTGGGCCGTTGCCCCGAACCCCATCGGCCCCGGGCTACGCCCGATGCCGAACGCTACGCGTACTCAGGGCGCTACCCCGAACCCCATCGGCCTCGGGCTACGCCCGATGCCGAACGCTGCACGTAACCAGGGGGGGGCATACCTGCCCCCCCCTAGGACCCCCCTAGGAAGTGCTCGGCGCAACGACAGAGCCCTAGGTGAAGGGATCGTCAGACACAGTCGTCGTATCTGACGCACCCACACACACACACACATGCAAAGAATATAACACATACCCAACACAGGGAAAGTTTGATTCCATGTGTTGTTCCGACACTACTCAGTCCGAAGAAAGACAGAGGCTGGAGAATGTGTACTGACTCGAGGGTGATAAATAAGATAACCATCAGGTACAGGTTCCCACTACCGACAATGGATGATCTGATGGATTGCTTGAGTGGGGAAAAATATTTTTCAAAGATTGATTTGAAAAACAGATATCACCAAATTTGCGTGAGAGAAGGCGATGAGTGGAAAATCACGTTCAAGACAAACAGAGGTTTGTATGAATGGCTTGTTATCCCATTTGTCTTAACAAATGCACCGAGTACCTTTATGAGATTGATGAATGAAGTCCTAAAGGATTTCATCGAGAAGTTCATCATAGTGTATTTGGATGATATACTGATTTAGAGTAAATCAGTGGCTGAACACTTGAAGCATTTGGCTATAGTGATGAAGAGATTACAGTAGGAGAAGTTGTTGATTAATATGAAGAAGTCCTCATTTATGAATACATAGCTCATTTAATTGGGTTTTTTTATATCGACAAATGAGTTGAGGATGGATCCGGACAAGGTAGAAGTGATCAAGAAGTGGCCATCACCGAGAAATATTTTTGAGGTGAGAAGTTTTCATGGTTTAGCTAGTTTCTACTGAAAATTCATCAGGAATTTCAGTGGGATTAGCGCAGCGATGATGGATAGAGTGAAGAAGTGGCATAAATCTTTTCACTGGACAGCAGAGGCTAAAAAGAGCTTCAATCTGTTGAAGCGGAAGATCACAGAACAACCGGTTTTGGTGTTGCCGGATTTCCTAAAGACATTTCAGGTGAAATGTGATGCAAGCGGGTTTTCCATAGGAGAGGTCTTGAGTCAGGAAGATAGGTCGGTTACATATTTCAGTGAGAAGTTGGATGAGGCAAAGCTGAAATACTCCACGTATGATAAGGATTTCTACGCTATCATACAGGCGTTGAAGAAGTGGAGGCATTACTTGATCCCGAAAGAATTTGTATTGTACAGTGATAATCATGCATTACAGTTTGTGACTCAACAAGAGAAGTTGAATCAGAAACATGCCAAATGGGTAGAGTATATGTAGAATTTCACATTTGTAATTAAACACATTTCGGGTACTGCTAACAAAGTGGCCGATGCTTTGAGCAGAAAGTGTTTGTTGTTGTAGGAATTCTGAGTCAAAAACATTGGGTTTTGATAATCTCAGGGACATGTACACAGATGATCCAGATTTTGAAGAAGCGTATGAAGCAGCCGAGAATCCAGTTCTGAGAGACATAAGTCCTTGGATAGACTATATGATCCAGGAAGGATTGTTGTTCAGAGGAAATCAACTGTGTATTCTAAAATGCTCCATGAGGGAGAATCTGTTAAAGGAGAAGCACAGTGGTGGATTAGCAGGACATTTTGGCCATGACAAAACATTCGCAAAGCTGAATGAGTCATATTTTTGGCCAGGCATGTGAGAAAATGTCAAAATATTTGTAGACATATGTCGAGTTTGACAGCATTCAAAGGGGAGAAAGCAGAATGCAAGTTTTTATCAGCCATTTCCCATACTAGAGAGGCCATGGGATGCGATAAGCATGGATTTTGTATTGGGGTTGCTGAGAACACAAAGAGGTTTTGATTCAATCTTTGTGGTAGTGGATAGGTTTTCTAAGATGGCACATTTTATCCCATGCCAGAAGACCAGCGATGCGACTCACATCGCGAACAAGTTTTTCAAAGAGGTCATTCGACTTCATGGGTTGCCGAAAAGTATAGTTTCGGACAGAGACACAAAATTCATAGGGAATTTTTGGAGGACCTTGTGGAAGAAGCTGGGAACTAATTTGGCATTTAGTTCAACTTATCATCCTCAGACAGATGGACAAACAGAGGTGGTGAACATAAGTTTGGGAGACTTGCTGAGAAGCTTGGTGACAGAGCACCACAACAGTTGGGACCACATATTTCCACAGGCATAGTTTGCATACAATGATTCAGTGAATCAGAACATAGGGAAGAGTCCATTTCAGGTTGTATATGGGATGCATCCAAGAGGAGTTTCTGAATTGAGGGATTCAGAACAGACTGCTACTAGCAGCGCTAGTGCAGAAGAATTCGCTGAAGCGATGAAAGAACTTCATGGCAGGGTGAAGGAGCGGTTGCTGAAATCAAGCCAGGAGTACAAGTGCAGACAAGATCATCATTAGAGACAACTTTGGTTTGAATTTGGTGATCTAGTTATGGCACATTTAAGAAAGGAAAGGTTCCCAAGGGGAACATACAATAAACTGAAAATGAAGAAAATCGAGCCATGTAAGGTCTTGAGAAAATTCGGGAAAAATACTTATGAGATTGAGCTACCGGATGGGATCGGAATATCTCTGATATTCAATATTACAGATTTATACCCATACAGGGCTGGAGAAGTAGAGACTGGAACTGAACAGCCAGTGATCTAGTGGATGAAACAATTTCCAATTACAGAGAAGCCGCAAATGGAATGAATACTGGACAAGAGAGTGGGTAAGAAGACCAGGAGGAAAGAATACTATGAGTATCTGGTCAAATGGAAGAATCATCCAGTGGAAGATGCCATCTGGGAGACTGAAGTAGAGATACAGAAGCATGGATATACCATGCAAGATCTCATGGACAGGAGCCCATGAAATTTTTCAAGTGAGGGAGTATGATGTAGGAGCATCGCCAGCACATCAAATGAGCCAGCGCGGAAGCGCAAGACAGCTAGATAAGCCAACGCAAATTTTGAAATTTCCTTGGAAATTGTTGCGCAAATATTAAATGGACCCATTAAGATAAGGTGCACTTGTATATTGTAATGGAACTTGAGCCTTTAAGCTCTCATCCTTAGGTAGATAGTCGGCAATTAATATAGTTAATGCTGGTAGATAGGAATTTAATTTTAGATTTGATAGATTTAGACTCCAAGAGGGAGAATGGATATAGACACCCTCATTGTATCATTGTAATGATCGTATGAGCAAGAACAATTCAGAAGCAGGAAGAGAAGAGAATGCAGAGAATTGTATGAAGAACACCCATGTACAGGCATTTGAATTAATAGAAGAAAGATTTGATTCAAATTCATGGTTTGTGTTGTTTCTCTGTGTATTGATGATATGCTCATGAATGTTTTCTTCCTGTCATACATTTTATTTTATATGCTATGTATGTGATTTCATGGTGAAATTGAAGTCTGAAAGGAAGAGTAATGAGTTTCAATTGTTTCTCTAATTGAGCCAGAGGATTCCTGCAAGGAGTGCAGTCGAATTGTCTGCAAGGAGTGCGTTGACAAAAGGGTTCAATTAGAGATAAATTTTGTTCTCATTTCCTTGAAGGTGCAGTTGGGCACAGGAGCCATGCAAGGAGTGCACAGGTTGGTTAAAGATCTCAGGGTTGCAAACCTGAGAAAAGCTTGAAAGACTGTTGTTGCAGGAGTGCGAAGAGTCGAGAGACTTCAACACTTAGACATCGTTGAAGGTTTTCCACAAGAAGTGCATGCGAGAGATTTTCTGAAGGACTTGAGAGTCATGAACAAGATCAGGAGGTATAGAAACTTGATTAATTACCAGGGAAAGCACACGAAGTTGGTGCCTTGAAAACTTGCAAGAAGTGTCACAAGCTTGCGAGCAGGTGAACGAGTCTCGGGGAGAGACACTTCGTCATTCCGTGGGTTCCACAGAGAAGGAGCAGACGAACAAAATTTTCAAAGGATATTTCACGAATCACCATGAGCCGTTGGATCTCGTGGAGGTGCCAGGAGGTTACACCAAGAATGTCCAAGGGTTTGAAGCTCAGAAGTGGCAGATCCGTCGATCCAAGTCACAGGGACCATCGGATCTACACGTGATATCGTGTATCGGGGACTTGTGAGTCTAAGTTGCAAAGGATTGCATCAAGAATTGTGATATCGCGATCCACGATATCTCGATGAGTCCAGAACCGTTCATTTTGAGGACGCGTTCCAAGAGAACCAAGGAAGTTGGGGTTCGGAGAATCGGGGTTTTCGAGAGCAAAGAAATCTTGTCGCTTGTAATCGCGATCCATGATATCCCGACGGAAGAGTTGTGTGGGGCCACAACCGGAGCTAGTGGAAGACAGGTGGCGCAATATCGGGAATCGGGAAAAGGCAATTCCTGAATCCATCGACATCAGAATTCGCGATCCTACGAATTCCAAAATCCTGATAGAAGTGACAAGGAGTGAAGAGACAACCCACGCATACATCGGATTTTATTTGCATCGAGTATCAGGAGTCATCAAGTCATAGTGCTCGATATAGTGAGTAGTGATATCCCGATAAGGAACATCCCGACAAAGCAGAAGTCCCGACAGGGGAAGATAAAGTCTGCGTTGACTGGCCATCGGGTCTCAGGGATTTGAGATCCCAGCAATAAATAATGAACTTGCGAAGCCACGAGTTTCGATCCTCCGATAAGTAAAGAAAAGGGGGAATTGATCATAAGAGATCTGTGGGCGCATATTTTCCGATAGGGAAATAGGAGAACCTTAGAGTTCTTCGAGCCGAGAAGAAGAAGATCTTATGTGAGCAGGCGTGCCTGCGGGTGCGGCTGTGTCAAGTCACATGATAAGAGGGAGGAACCTTGTGAAGGGCCAAGTAATGAGCCCCTAGAACCTGTTGAAGTGTTATAAATAACTCTTAAATAACCTCCATCCAAAAGGAAGCTAGGGTGGCTTAAAGAAATAGTGTAGGAAGCATAAAGGATAGCTGCTCCCAAAGGAAATTTCAAGGAAAGGAAGAGGCCTCATAGATTTGGAGGCTATGTTTCATTGATGAGGAACATTAGTGATGCTAAAACTTCTTGATTTGAAGAAGCAAATAAATTACAATTATGGAAGGATTCCATGCTTGAGGAATGCAGGTCTATTATTAAGAACAATGTTTGGGACATTATGCCAAGGACAAAAGACAAATCAATGGTTTCTTCCAAATAGATCTATAGATCAAACATGAAACTGATGGAAGTGTGGAAAAATTCAAAGAAATATTTGTAGCCATAGGCTTCAGTCAGAAAGAAAGAATCGACTACAAATATACTTTTTCCCCTGTAGCCAGGTATACCTCCATTCGAACTATTATTGCTTTAGCTCCTGTTCTTGGTTAAAAGCTACATCAGATGGATGAAAAAACAACATTCTTGAATGGAAAGATTTAACAAGAGGTCTTTGTGTAACAACCATATGGTTGTGTACTACATAACAAAGCCACTCATGTATGAAAACTAAGGAAGTCCTTGTATGGTCTTAAGCAAGCTCCCAGAGTTTGGTATGCCAAGATTGGTGGCTTTCAGAAAAGTGATATTGATGAAAATATGTACTTCAAGGTAAGAGGTAACCAACATATTATACTAATTTTGTATGTTGATGATATCTTTCTAACAAGATATGAAGGGATAATATATTGGTGTAAGAGGGAGATAACCTCATAATTTGAGATGAAAGACTTAGGCTTGATGCATTACTTCCTAGGATTGGATGTGTGGCAAAGACAAGGAGAGATATTTCTGGCACAAGGAAAATACACAGTGGATGTACTAAATAGGTTCGGTGTGATTGATTGCAAATCCATGTCTACTCCGATGGTTACCAACCCAAGGAAGCTACATGATTCTGATACAGGTTCAGATTTGGTGGATCCCACCATGTATAGGTAGTTGATTGGATCATTGATGTACATGATCCACACTAGGCCAGATATATTCTATGTAGTGATTGTAATGAGTTAGTTCATGACTGAACCAAGATAGAGACACTGGGTGGCATCAAAGCACATCTTGAGATATCTCAGAGGGACTATTACTTATGGTCTGAGATATACATCGAATGGGGGTTTATTTTCTGCATGGGTATGCAGATGTTGACTGGGAAGGAAGCCCAGTGGATCAAAAGAGTACTTTTGGGTACTGCTTCAGTTTAGGATCCGCTATGATCTCTTGGTCAAGCCAGAAGAAGGGATCCTTTGCACATAGTAAAACATATGCTGAGTAAATTGCAGCAAGTGATGCTAGTAAGGAAGCAATATGGATCAAAACAATTGTTTCTGGGTTGTTTGGTGACAAGCTCGAGATGATGGTGGTTCACTGTGATAATCGAATTTGCATAAAATTGACAGAGAACCCGATATTTCATGATAGGTCAAAACATATTGAAATGATGTGCCACTACATCTGAGACTTGGTTCAGAGAAAAACTGTAAAGTTATAGTACATAGCCATGAGGGAGTAGGTATCTGATATCCTGACCAAGACTCTGACCTTGAGACAGTTTGTGAAGATGAGAGGCATGCTTGGTGTGCCTGAGAATGACTCCCTCCATGAGAGGGAGTGTTAAATTTGGTAGCATCGATAGTCATTCTCCAATGAGATTCCATATGGTCCACCCTAAGGCTAGCAAGGGATATTTGGAGAATCAACCACTCTTGTGAGGTATTGAAAAAATCTAGGGGGAACATACAACCTCTGTGAGTCAAACCAAAAGTTAGGATGAAGGAGATGCTATGTGAGTGTAATGAAAAATTCAAGGAGAACATACAACTTCTGTGAGCATAGAAAGTCTATTGAAAAAGTTAGGGGCAACGTACAACCTCTGTGAGCATAGACAGACTAGTGCAAAATTCAGGGGGAATGTACAACCTCTATGAGCCTAGTCAAACCTTCTGAGACATAAGAAAAAGTCAAGGCATATATAAAAATTTAGGTTGAATATAAAATTCCTATGAGCTAGAAACAAACAATATTCCTAATATTGCAAATGATATAAATGTATTGATCCAGTGCATTGGCATGTGTAACATTATATACCATGAAGAGAATTTCGAATTTCCTTGTCAAGAATCGAGTTGTCACTGAAGTCACAATTCTAGTTCTATTTTTGAGCTAAAGTGTAATGTTGAGTTGTAAGTGAAGTATCAAGTCTAGTTCTATTTTTGAACTAAAGTGTAATGCTGAGTTGTAACTGAAGTCTCAAGTCTAGTTCTATTTTCGAACTAAAGTATACCAATCTCAAGTCTAGTTCTATTTTCGAGCTAAATTGTAATGTTGAGTTGTAACTGATGTCTCAAGTCTAGTTCTATTTTCAAACTAAAGTATAATAGTCTCAAGTATAGTTCTAAGTTCAAGCTAAAGTATGAAGATGATTTATGATTAAAGCATGCAAACAAGTTACTATTTCGAGCCTCTCCTCTTCTCCTCTTTAGCATATATAAGAAGAGGTTGACCCCTCTCTTCAACACAGTTTTTTATATGCAGGTTAAGGGTGAAGCAATGGAGGCACATATCAGTGATAAAGAGGCACCATGCCAAAGAGGCATATCAGTGATGTATATCAACAATAGAGAAACATATTAGATGTGTATTTCAGCAAGGTCTCTTAGGTCTTTTTCACGTCAAAGTCATATTGAAAAGTTGTTTAAGAGTAGAACATTCATGGTGCATATTTGTAAGTTATCTTACATTATTAATGCAATAAAGGAATATCATTTTTTGCGGGTTTTCTTCCTGTACATGGTTTCCCTAGGGTATATGTGTTTTTGATGTGCATGTTTACTTATCTACATAGTTATTTCTATTCGATTATGATTTGGTATTGTTGAATTGTATTAAGTTGGAATAAAAGTGTTAAAGAAAATAAAAGAATTAATTTGCATAAGAAATGAAGCTCATAATTTAACACATGCTTCTTATCACCATACCCATTAATTTGTTTTTATGGGGTTTGTTGTGTTTGAAACACTTTGTGTCACTGAATGTTGTTTCACTTGGGTATGGGTTCGTTCATGTTACTGATGTTTGCGCAGTGGGTTATGATGGTTGTTATGCCAAAGGGATTTCTTGAGATCGATTTCCATTTCTCGGCTATGTTTTATTTCATCATTCTTGGGATGATTGGGAAAACCATGAGAGTTATACCTGCATGTTCTAAGTATTTTTATAGGACCCAAATGAAGCCTTTTCTCCTCTATTCATAGTCTCTCCTATCATGGGAATTGTCACCTTGTGTGTGAATTTATTGGTGGTATACCCTAACTATGCACCGTTGGTCTTAGAGGTTCTCGCCTGTTGTTGGGGGTCGACTCCAGTCTCTCTGTGTTGGTCGATAGACCAAACCCTTGATTTCTCAAGCCCATTTTTTGATAGAGGGAACGATTATGTCTTGCCATGTATGTTGTTGATTTCTATGATTTGGTGGTGTATTACCGACAGTGTCTATTACTGGATCATCCTTGTGGATTATGTTGACAGTGGTGTTGGTTTCGGCATTTAGTCACTACATTGGTTATTATGAAATTTGAATTGTTAACCTAACATTAGTTATAATTGATTAAGTAACAATGATTCTTCATGCGTGATGCATTCGTTTGTGTGGGATTCCTTCAGCATGTTATGTTGATGGTTGTTGTGACTGTGTGTTTTAAATTGACAATGGGAGCATTGAAATCATGGTAATTATGTCATGGCCATACACTATATATGCTATTGATATTATTTGATTGCTCCATCAAACGTGGTCATGGGGTTTTTAAAAAATACAGTTTTTTTGCAATTTGATTTATTTGTGAGATGATATCAGGCATATTGTTACTTCCTCATTGTATTGGATTGATAGCCGAACATTTTGGATGTTTAGATTTTAGAGTAGTTGGACTTGTAAAGTCACAAAAATGCTCTTTCATTTTGTCGAATAATCTATGTTTTCCACAACATAGTATGAGTTGAAATGGTGATTATTGTCTGTGTTTTTAAATGGAAAGTCAAGATCTTTGTAATTAAAATATTGATGGTTATATTTGGTTGTATGTTGTGTGCATTGATGAATATCATGCATCGTATCATAGATAGGCATGGGTTCCGTGACATTATAATCTCATTACAATTTAATTATCAAATGAATTAAAGGACGAAATCAAGCATGATTTTTGTGTCTGTATTTGATGATTGAAATAATTTGTGGGAAGTGGTTGATGAGTTGACACTGAATAGACTACAAATAAGTGACTCTTTGTTCATTTGGGAATTGTTTTAAAATATTAAATGGATAAATGAGAAGAAACATAACTCCTCTACAAGTTGTTGTGGAATGCATATTGTCTTGTTTTGATGACACTGTGTTAAATATTTGATTACGAACAATGAGCAAGTTAGTGCACATAATTGATTATACAGAATAGTTGATCATTTGATCACAATGATTATTTGGTTGGTGTTGGACCTTTTGTGTTTGGTATATAGTGGTTTTATGGATTACTTAATTAATTTTATGAATAATATCTACTCTCTTTCCCTACCATTATTTTCACTTTTCACTAATTACAATCCCCTCGCCTTCCCATGTCCATTTTTCACTCCCCGTTCCTAGAATTTAATTACAGTAAGAGAATTTTGTATTGTAACAGTTTGAAATCACAGTTTCTGGGATGGATTACAGTGACATGTTCCTTCGTCTAGATTACAGTTGATTGTGTGTTGTCTATGAGCAGTAACCATGTTTCTTTGCCCCCCTCATTTTATCTTTTTTTTCACTCAATTAAACAGTTAAACAATTTGTATGGATTAGATTGCATCAGTATGATATGTTGCTGAGACAAAATCTATTTCAAATTTTTAAAGAGTTTTCATGTATGGTTGTTAAAGGAACTATTTGTTAATCCATTATGCATACAAGAATGAGCTCTTCAAAAATAAGGATGAAAACCGAGGCCCACCATTCCCCTGTCAAATGGAAAGCCACTTTTGCCCCTTCCTCGCCTTCAAATGATTCTGATAAATCTGTGTCCTTCCACATGCATTGGAGGGATGATTTCTCTCATATGATCAACGAGATGAGACCTAAAGGCTCCACACAACTTAAGGAAAATTCAAAAGGATTAAAAGGTGATAACGACAACAAGGGATATATTGCCTCACAGACTGGAAAATATGGATTTTAAGTTTTATTTATTTATTTATTGTTGAGAACAATTGACTTCAGATTTTCCGACAACATGTTTTTTTGGATTATTGATAATATATTTTGTAAATAATTGCGAATATCATTGAGATAAATTGTCAAATATGAATGTGGTGATGGGAGTCGCAAGGAGGGGTGTTGTTAAATTAATTATCTATGTTATGATTGTTAAAAGATAAAGGCAATCACAAGGGGTCCAACCTACTAGTCATTATTTATTTAAAACCCTTATTATGATTTATTACCCCCCCCCCCAACTAAAAATTGCTTGAGTTATTATTTAAATTAACTAAAGAGGTAGTTCATCTACTTCAACTAATTCTAAGTTTCTTAAAGGAAAAAGGAAAGGGAGGAAAATGACGAGGCATAGAAGGAGAAGCATACTAAGGTTTTCTCTTTGATTTTATGTTGAGATAATTCAGTTTTCATTCATTCCTTAATTGATCATAAGCCTAATTATTTTCTATGATAGTAGGGTCTTATTGTAGACACAAAGATTTAGGGCTGAATAACATCATCTAGACACTTGTTTTTCATAGGTGTTGTTCTATATTTGATAGTCTGTGTAGACTTGTCTGTTTTTCAATTAGTTTTCATGACTGAAAAAGGCTATTGTGCAGAGTTGAGTGGGAAGCAATATGTGACAAGTTGATCCATCTATTAGACTTCAGTTTTTTTATTTTCTGTTAGAGGTCCTTTTGTATGTTTCATCGAGGACGTCTATGTTTGAATTTGGTCCAAAAATTATTCACAAAATTTTGTAAAGAGAATGATTCTTTGATGAATTGGAATGAAATAAAGGATTTCTTTGTGTCTCATATGTCTTGATTATCATCTTGGTGTCTTTACTTCTTTCTCTACATTTATTTCAGCAACTATTATATTCAGAAAATCATATAAATAATGAATTTTCCAACAAGATTTTATTTATAAAAACACTAGCCTAAGCACTTGTAGTTAATAATTGTGAGTTAGGATACTATTTTTTATGGATATAAACATAGGGTGACATTCCCGTCCATTTATATTTAGCCAAGAAGAATCTAAAAATGTTGAGTAAGATCATTTCATATCTTTTCCTCAACATTTATTTGGTGTCCATACTGGGGAGATCTTCAATATCTCTCTAGTAATTTTTATACTTGATTATCATCGAATACATCTATTTTTCTGATATTGATTCTTTGAATGTTTTATTTCTTAATGACTGTGCCTATTGCAAGGTAGCCCAATATTGACCCCAGTCTTCAAGATCAAATCATCATTGTTTTGAACCTATTTAACACCATTTTAGACATTGGAAATATGCACGCTGAGCTTAATCATTCATGGGTAGTAATTGAATGAGATATTAGTGCTCAAGAACGATTGGAAGCTAGATGTACACAACCTACAAATCAACAGTAACCTTCTTGTTTCTTTAGTTTTGGCCTTTCTTTCATGTCCTTAGACTCTCGAGTCTCTAGAAGAAGAAGAGGCCTATCACCTGAAATTAATCCTATTGTTGAAATATGAAGAATAAATTTTGTGTTATCTACCCAACAAAGTGCTCTAAGGAGAACTTTGTCTGATTCTTCCAGTTCATTTTTCTTTCCGTCATCTATCACCCACAATATGCCATCAAGTGGTGGCTCTAGTGGCACTAGAATTGATTCCTCTTCTCAGTCTTCATATTCATCAATGATTGGTAGCTTATATAGCCACCATATCCCTATCCAATCTACCACAAATCCCACCAAATTCATTAAAAAGTATGGGATTTTTGTGTTTGAAGAAGACGCCTCAACCACACTGTGGCATGTGTCCTCTCCTCTTAACCTAGCACCTACTACGCTTCCACTTCCTAAATTCAAAGAACATCTTCCTAGGTTTTCAGGAAATAACACTTTCACTACAAACAAACACCTAGTGGCATTTTCTAATGCATGTCATAACATAGGAGCCAATGAAAATGATACATGCATGTGCTTATTCATCAATTCCTTGGAGGGAAAGGCTGTGGCCAATTTCTTTGAGATTCCTCCTAAGATTTTGTCTACTTGGGAGGAGATAATATACTAGTTCAAATCCACTTATGGGAAATCAAAAATCCAAACCTATAAGTTACAGGAATACAATAACATCACCTATAAGGATGGTGAAACCATTAAGTCCTTCAACTTACATTTCACTAAGTTATACAATCAGATCCATGAACTCATTCGACCTCAGAATCAGGTCTCTTTCATGCATTAATACAATGAGTTACCTTCCCCATACTGTCATAGGCTTGAGGAAAAATTCGTTGATAATCTTGGTTCCACTATGCATGCTTGTTTAGATAATGAAGAACATCTTGAAAGAACAGGTCTTCATCAGGGAGAATCGGTTAAAAAGACAAACATGTCCACCCTCTTACAACTATTA
The DNA here is from genome assembly GCA_000966675.3 of Picea glauca. Lineage (NCBI taxonomy): Eukaryota > Viridiplantae > Streptophyta > Pinopsida > Pinales > Pinaceae > Picea > Picea glauca. The sequence goes on from JZKD02S1672656.1 coordinate 614,258, forward strand.
CAAGACATGAATAATTGTATGATAGTGTTCGAGAGAAAGGGGACTGACTCACCTCTCACCCCTGTAGCTTCATCCTCTTCTACACCCCCCTTTAGAAACCCAATTGAAAATAATTTTCAGCCTAAAGCTATCTTTCCTCGAATTTTGTGTAACTTCTGTGAGGACCACCACGAGGAATCCACATGTGAGATAAGGAAGAGTGTCAGAGATAAGATCTTTGGTAAAAGACTAGAAACTACTATCGTTGTCCTAGATTTTGCAGAGACAGAAGATGTCATGATCATCAATACTAGGAACAAATCCTATGCTCCCAAGGGAAAATTCGATCCTCCCCACAATTCTTCCAGCCTGAGCTCATCCTCACCCACTGCTACTATTCAGGCTCCTAAGTTTCCTGACAATCAAGGAACCACTTCCTCTCTCCCCACTGCCAAGTACAATATCTTGAATCAGTTGGACAACATCAAAGCAGATGTAACCCTTCTGGACATGGTTGTCGTCCGTAAATAATAGATGCATATAAAAAAATTCATGGAGGGAAAAACTTCCATGGTATCCAATCTCTATGAAGAGGTGAATGAAGAGGATTCGTCTGTAAATAAAGTAGGTTTACATAACTTTAGATACCCTATAAAAAATTCCCCTTTTTATATTTCTGTAAATATTATGGATAATATTGCCCATTGTTGCCTCATTGATGGAGGTTCATGCCCAAGTGTGATGTCGAAGATTATTATGGAAGAGTTAGGCTTTTTTCATTCAAATGAAAATGCCATAAGCATGCTCTCCTATAGTAGTCTACAAAAAATACCATAGGTGAGATTAAAGATGCGACCTTAGTTTTGTGTGTGCATCCTGAAATAAGGACAACCCTCAACATTCAGGTAATTGACATGCTATTAAGTAATTACTCAATCATCTTGGGAAAATATTGACAAGCATTAATAGGTGGATACCTCTCAGTCGATGAAACACATTTATCCATTCCTAGGAATGGTAAAAACATTATAGTCCTTAGAGAGGGAAGGATTTCACCTTACATAGAGAGTGTCCCACAACCTAATGTAAACTATATCGAAGAAGAACTAGGGGTGTATTCAATATTTGTTGAAGAGGATAGTATTCCCTTGGAAAAAAATGATTTAGATGATGGTATGTGGCTCGTGCACTTTGATGGTTCATTCTCTAATGAAGGTAATGAAGCTATCATTATCTTGATTTCTCTTGTAGGAAAAATCCATAAATTTTCTTATAGGTTGGAGTTTGTTGGCATAGACAATGTCACGAAATTTGAATCTTTATTATTGGGAATTGAGAATGCCTATAATATTGGTCGTGGTCACCTTTCAGTTTTTGGGGATTCTGAGCTTGTTGTGAATCTTGTATGTAAAGTTTACTCTCCTAGCAACAAGTTGATAAAATGATACACCCAAACTGTTTGGGTACTTATCTCGAACCTGTTATCTTTCAATGTCACTCATGTTAAGAGGGAGTTGAATTCAATGGCTGCTTGGTTAGCTTCTTTTTCAACCTCTCCTAATCGAAAACTTTTTCCACACAGGCCTGATTGTACTTTTCAATCTCTATACCATACACATATCCCTAATAGTATAGAATCTTGGCAGGCCCTCCCTAATGATGAGAGAATTTGTGATTTCATTCAAGATGAACCTATTAATCCCAAGGACATTAGATCCATAGAAGGAAACAAGATTCCTAAGGGCCTGACTCCTCTACAGAGTTCATTTTCATCGAGTGATGCAAGAAATAAAGAGAAATAGAAAGAAGAGGAGTCAAGAAGGAAGGTGGGTGAAAGCATCTCCTTGAACATTGGGGCACTCAAATCTTCAAAGAATGTTAAAATAAGTGTACAATGTTATGATAAAGAAGAAATGAAGTTGGCCAAGATACTTGGTAGATTTCAAGATGTTTTTGCTTGGTCTTATGACGATCTTTGTGGTTTTGATCTTGGTTTTATTCAACATGCTTTCCCCATCAAGGAAGGCATGAAACCAGTTAGGTAGAAACTAAAACCTATTAAATCTGCATTTAAAGAAACTTTTCAAAGGGAGTTGGAAAATTTCTTAAGGTCTGGGATCATTTTTCCAGTCTACCCTAAATGGGTTTCCAATTGGGTACCTATCTCGAAGACCACTAATCATATTAGAAACTGAATTAATTTTAGCACCTCGAGTCAGAATATTATGACAAATCCTTTTCCTCCTCTTAATATGAAAATGACTCTGCAGTAGGTTGTAAGGTCATATATGAGGCTCTTACTTGAAATTTTTTTGGGTTACAGTAAAATCAAGGGAAAAGGGGAAGATGCTGACAAAACCACTCTTATCACTAGTTGGAGTACCATGACTTATGAATTTTTTCTTTATGGCTTACCTGATGAAAGTATCGCTCTTAAAATACTTATACGGACAACTCTCGATGAATTAATCAGCATCCATATATATCTTGATGATATGATTGTACACATTAAAGGGATGATTATTACATCAGAGTACCAAGTGTTATTTTTGGGTCCATTCAAAATTGATTTTGATACTAACTCTTGCATTCTAAAGGATTTACAAGAGAAATTGTTTTCCTACAGTACTAATTGTTCTCACTTGAAACATTATGTGGGACCAATGTGAAAAGTTTTAACGTTGTTGGATTTTATGTATTAAAGTAACCTAGACCTGCTTTCAATTTTGCACTATTTTCTTTTCTTCTTTACAATAGTTTGATTTCAACTTTCTGTTTTAAAACATTTCTTGGTGCTTTTTTATTTCTGTCGTTTTATTACTACTGTTTTAATTTTTGCAATTTTATTTATGTCATGATTTTGTTGCTTACCATATTTTTAGTTGATTTGGTAAAAAATAAGATGTTGGATCAGTTCTTCCACAGTGACACTCCTGCAAGGCATTGTTAGTCAACAATGACTAAGCTTACACAGTTGTTACGATGTTTCCCCTAAAGGCACCCTTGAATTTGTTATCTGATTCCACTATTGTTTAGAAAATTTTGGGTTATCTCCTGTTTTTGCTTTCCTTATCTTCACCCATTTGAGAATTTAAGAGAGAAAGTCCATAAATTTTTTCCTTGAAGTTAAGAGTCGATCCCAGTTGAACGATTATGAAAAAAGTGGTAAAACCCATCATACTTAATGCTTTTCATTAGTTATTCCCAAATTCCCGGTCATTTTTACATTAAATCCTCTCACTTCCCCCTGTAGTATAATATTCCTGGCTATATCTCTTCATCTGTTGTTCTTGGCCTGTGAAACCATGAGTTCTGATTTCTAAATATGTTGAAAACAAATTTTCCTGTGGAGTCACCAATTTGTTGACGATTAAAATTGCAACAAAGATTTTTGCCCTCAAAGTATTTCTAAAGCCTATTATTGATGGTGATGACGATGATTAACATCCACTAAGACCTAATTGGTCTATCGGACCTTAAGAGGGTAAGTGATTACTTGTGATTCTTTAGAATTTTGTTTCTGTGCTCAAAAAGCATTAAGAGAGGCTTTCCAAGATCACCATACTTTTGTTGAGTTAAGAGGTTAGGAAGGTTGGTAGTGTGATCAATATTTTGAAAATGAGATCTAATATGGGTATAGGCTGGACAATCTAAGAGAAAGTGCTTTTCATATTCAACCTTTTTGGTGTCACAAAGGTGACACACTCTTTCATCCCATGGCGTTTTAGGAATTGACCAATGCCCAATTTCACTATGGAGCTTGTGAGAATTTGTTCTGATCTTAGCAATGTTTATTTTTTTCTTTACACTTTGCAAAACAGATAGATAATTTTGATTTTCTAGATTAGAGTTGATTACATCTTTATCATACCTTAATTTTATTTTTTTCTTCTAACTCTTTATCACACCACATTTTTTCCTTAAATTTTGATTTGATGTTTATTTTAATAGTATCTTTATTCTGCAAAATGGTTTCTTCCACGATTCCCCAATAGTTTAGCCAAGATTGGGCATCTTTATGCCATCCTCACTTGAGTCGATGGTGGATATGACTTGATTTCGAAGAAATTTTAGGTAGTCTCTTGTCTTCCATGTTGTTTAACTTGTTCTTATACATTAGGTATCTAGTCATAGCCATGCTCTCAATAGGGGAGAGGCTAGTTTCTACGAGGAGGATGGGATAGGGAGTATTTCCTTTAAATTTGAGATTATAGGTTATAAAATTATTTTGCATTTGCTCTATCTTTCTCCACCATTCACGAGAGATACTACAACCCCAGACTTCACATCCATAAAGAATAACAGGTGTAACAAGAGTCTCAAAGAGGAGTTTCTTCTTATCTGATGCAGGAGCATCGCCCACGTCAAGCGAGCCAGAGCGAAAGCAGGAGACAGCTGGACAAGAAGCATAATTTCTTTTTGATTTTCACCTTGATATAGTTGCGCAAAACATTAATGTGTTGATTTGATGAAGCGCACTTTGTATATTGTAATGGACCTTGAATGGATATCTCACATCCTTAGGTAGATGAGGCATTTATTAGATTTAATGTAAAGTAGATAGAACATTTAATTCTAGATTTGATAGATTTAGAGCTTGAGAGGGAAACAAGATATAGACACCCTCCTTTGTACATTGTAACATTATTAAGCATTCTAAAGAGAGAGCTGCAGAGAAGTGTATGAAGAACCTCCATGTATAGACATTGAATTAATAGAAAGAGCTTTGATTCAATTCCATGGTTGTGTTGTTCTCTGTGTACTGCTGATAGTATGTTCATGAATGTTAGTTTCTTGTCTTGCATTTTCTTTTATATGTTGTGTATGTGATTTCATGGTTGAAATGAAGTCTATGAGAACAAGGAGTTAGTTTCAATTGTTTCTCTATCTTGAACAAGAGAATTCCTGCAAGGAGTGCAGTCGAATTGTCTGCAAGGAGTGCATTGACATAAGGGTTCAAGTAGAGGTAACTTTTGTTCTAAGTCCTCAGAAGTGAAGATTTGACACTAGAGTTGTGCAAGGCATGCACAGGCTGGATGAAGATTCAGAGTTGCAATTCTAAGTAAAAAGAAACTGAAAGGCTGTTGTTGCAGGAGTGCGCAAAGTCGAGTGACTTCAACACTTAGGAGTGTTTGAAGATTTGCCACAAGGGGTGTGTGCAAGAAAACTTTCTGAGAAAATTGAAGTCGTCGAAGCTCAGGAGGGATAGGCCTTCAATTTTATTAAAAGCCAGCAGAGGAAGTTGTACAAGAAAGCCAAAGAGAAACGAGCAGGTTGGCGTACAAGTCTCGTGGAGAGACACTTCTTGTTCGGGGATTGCGTTCAGTGGAAAGTGGACGTGAAGTCTACGATGCAGGCAGAAGAAGTTCAAAGTCCAGAAGAGTAAGGGCATCTATCAGGATCACGAGGGGTGTGACTCTATTCGTGGATAGAGTATATCGACATCTTGTGTGGAAGCAACTGGAAATTAGCCGTGGAGATTGCGAGGTGCGAAGTTCCGAGGAATTTCGAGATTCGCGGGGACCACAAGAGTGGTGACGTGGCAGGTGATCTCGGGGCATTGGGTCTCGGGAGTTGAAAGGTCAAGATATTTATCTCGCAGGTGGCGAGGTTGCAAAGAGACGAGGTGGTGAGCTCATCGGAGTCTCGACGTCTTGGGATATCGGGGCTCGGAAGGCGGAGGAAGTATCGTTGAAGGTTGCGACGTAGCGAGGCTACGACAGAACCGAAGTCCTAGTAGAAGCAAGGTAAGCCAGCGTTGATCGACGTCTCGGGTCTCGGATATCTAAGAGTCCAGGATTCAAATTCGAACTCGCGAAGGCGCGAAGTTTCGATATTCCGAGTGCAGAGAAGGGGATCGGATAAGGAAGAATCTATGGGTAGATCTTCCGATAGGAAGATAGAAGAGTATTGGTACTCTTCGGGCCGAGAGAAGAGAAGGTCCTGGTGAGGCGAGTGTGCTCTAAGGAGTGCAGTTGTTGTCAGAGTGGTATCAGAGCAGGATTTCTTTGCTTTCTAAAGTAGAGAAGAGATACATCATGCCGCTGAGAAGAGAAAGACAGTCACTAGACCCAGAATATAGGGAGGTGAGAAGAAGAGGCAGGCCAGCAGGAAATCCAAAAATGGAGCGGCAGATGAGAGATCTTCGAGCGAGACTTGAGGAGATGGAGACAGCACAAAGATGCAGAGTTGGTACTGGGGATCTTAGCGATTCTGAGGTTCAAGAGGAAGTTGGACATGCAGAAGAAGTCACAGCAAAAGATGCATCAACCGAGCGGTTGATCAAAGCCATCGCAATAATGGGTGCGAAGGTGAAAATGGATATTCCAGTATATGAGGGGAATCTGGATGCAGAGGAGCTGCTGGATTGGATAAGGGCTCTTGACACATACTTCGATTACAAAGATGTGGAAGAAGATAAGAAGGTCAAGCATATAGTTACGCGCTTGAAAGGACATGCAACATTATGGTGGGATGAGCTACAAGCTGATAGATGCTGCAAGGGAAAGTAGAAGATCAAAAGTTGGGATCGAATGATTGCTAAAATGAAAGCAAAGTTCATCCCACAAGATTATCATATCACACTGTTCAGGAGAATGCAGAACCTAAGACAGAAGTTGATGACGGTGAAGGAATACATCAAAGAGTTTTATAATCTCAACATCAGAGAAGGTCATCAGGAGAACGATGATGAGAAGGTGGAAAGATATCTGAATGGTCTGAGATATGACATTCAGGATGAGCTAAGCATGATAACCATCCGAACAGTGGAAGATGCTTACCAATTGGCTCTGAAAGCCGAAGAGAAGCTGAGCCGAAAGAAAGGTCAGCGAGGGCAAGGAAGAAGTCAGCCTAGAGGCAAAGCAGTTGCCGAGGAGAAATATCAGAAGCCCAAAGAGGAATGGAAGAGACCTCAAGGTAAGGTTGAAAGAGGCGGAACCTCACAGCAAAGGCAGCCATATGTTGAACCGAGAGGACAACAAATTGATCAGCGAGGGGATTTATCTGATGCAAATACTCTTCCTCATACTAGAGGTCGAGGCAGAGGAAGAGGAGGAGTCATCACATGTTTTACATGTGGAAAGAATGGGCACAAGTCTTACGACTGTCCGGAGAAAAAGAAATATGCAGGGGAAGCTCACATCACTGAAGTGCAGAGGCGTGATGATGAATTAGAATATGCAGACAACGGAAGATCGCTTGGAATTCATAAAGTCCTTTTGACACCTGAGAAAGAGGTGGAAAGCTCAGTGCAAAGGACCAGACTGTTCAGGACAGCTTGCACAACCAAGGATAGGAAATGCAAGGTCATTGTGGACAGCGGGAGCACCGATAATCTCATTTTAGCTGAGATGGTGGAGAAATTGGAACTAAAGACAACTAAGCACCCGAGTCCATATAAAGTCACGTGGCTACAAAGAGGACATCAGGTGAATTTCACTAAATAGTGTTTAGTTGAATTTAAAATTGGGAATTATAATGATCAGATTCTGTTTGATGTTATTCCCATGGATGTGTGTCATTTATTGCTGGGAAGACCATGGCAATATGACAGAAATGTGATTCATGATGGGAGGATGAACACATATACACTTGAGAAAAATGGGAGAACCCATAAGTTTCTTCCGATAAAGGATAAAGAGATAAAGTTGGAAGTAAGCAACACCATACTTCTCATGAGTGGGAAGGAGCTTCTCACAGAGATGGAAAAGAAGGAAGATCCACAATTATTTGTGGTCAGGAAACCAAGAATTATCCTGACTAGCACGAGAGTGGATGACTTACCGGATGAGATTCAGGAATTGCTGGGAGAGTTCACTGATATCATCATGGATGAACTACCTCGTTCGTTGCCACCGATGAGGAGTGTGAGTCATCACATGGACCTCATACCATGAGCCAGTTTGCTGAATAATGATGCATACAGGTTGACGTCACAAGAAAATGAAGAGGTCAAGAGACAAGTCCAAGATTTGATGGACAAAGGATTGGTCAGGGAAAGTTTCAGTCTGTGTGTTGTTCCGACAGTACTTAGTCTGAAGAAGGATGGAGCCTGGAGAATGTGTACAGACTCTAGAGCGATCAACAAAATCACCATCAGGTACAGATTTCCACTGCCGAGAATGGATGATCTGGTGGATTGCCTGAATGGGGAAAATTATTTTTCAAAGATTGATCTGAAAAGCGGATATCACCAGATTCGCATGAGAGAAGGTGATGAATGGAAGAAAACGTTCAAGACAAACAAAGGTTTATATGAATGGCTAGTCATGCCGTTTGTCTTGACGAATGCGCCAAGTACTTTCATGAGGCTGATGAATGAATTCCTAAAGGAATTCATCAGAAAGTTTGTTGTCATTTATTTAGATGATATTTTGATTTTCAGCAAAACGAAGGCTGAACATTTGAAACATTTGGCCATTGTGATGAGGAAGCTACAACAAGAGAAGTTGTTGATCAACATGAAGAAGTCCTCATTCATGAAGACGGAGCTCATTTATTTGGGTTTTGTTATCTTAGCGAATGAGTTGAAAATGGATCCGGAAAAGGTGGAAGTGATCAAGAACTGGCCATCACCAAGAAATGTTTTCGAGGTGAGGAGTTTCCATGGACTAGCTAGTTTCTACAGAAAATTCATTAGTAACTTCAGTGGAATTAGCGCAGCGATGATGGACACAGTGAAGAAGCGACATAAGACTTTTCATTGGACAACTGAGGCTAAGAAGAGCTTCAATCTGCTGAAGCGAAAGATCACAGAGCGACCAGTGTTAGTGTTGCTAGACTTTCAGAAGACATTTCAGTTGAAATGTGATGCAAGCGGATATGCTATAGGAGCGGTCTTAAGTCAGGAGGACATGCCAGTTGCATATTTCAGCGAGAAGCTAGATGACGCAAAGCTGAAATACTCCACGTATGATAAGGAATTTTATGCTATCATACAGGCACTAAAAAAGTGGAGGCATTACTTGATCCTAAAGGAATTTGTATTGTACAACGATAATCATGCATTATAGTTTGTGAGTCAACAAGATAAGTTGAATCAGAAACATGAAAAATGGGTAGAGTACATGCAGAATTTCACGTTCGTGATTAAACACATTTTAGGAATTGCTAACAAAGTGGCTGATGCTTTGAGAAGAAAATGTTTGTTGCTGTAGGAGTTCCGAGTCAAGACATTGGGTTTTGAGAATCTGAAGGATATGTACGTTGGAGATGCAGATTTCGGAGAAGCGTATGAAGCAACTGAGAATCCAGTTCTCAGAGACCGAAGCCCATGGATAGATTACATGATCCAGGAAGGATTGTTGTTCAGAGGCAATCAGTTGTGTATTCCAAATTGCTCCATGAGGGATAATTTGGTGAAGGAAAAACACAGCGGGGGCTTAGCAGGGCATTTTGGCCACGAAAAAACATTCGCAAAGATGAGTGAATCATATTTTTGGCCAGGCATGCGAGTGGATGTTAAGCGATTTGTTGATAGGTGACAAATTTGTCATCATTCGAAGGGCCGAAAGAAGAATGCGGGGCTTTATCAACCATTGCCCATACCCGAAAGGCCATGGGAGGCGATAAGCATGGATTTTGTATTGGATTTGCCGAGGACGCAAAGAGGGGTTGATTCCATCTTTGTGGTGCTAGACAAGTTTTCTAAGATGGCACATTTTATCCCGTGTCAGAAGACTAGCGATGCGGCGCACATCACAAATTTGTTTTTCAAGGAGGTTGTTAGACTTCATGGATTGCCGAAGTGTATTGTTTCGGACAGGGACACTAAATTCATAGACCATTTTTGGAGGATTCTATGGAAGAAGCTAGGAACTAATCTGGCATTTAGTTCTTCTTATCACCCTCAGATAGACGGATAGACCGAGGTGGTCAACATAAGTCTTGGAGACTTGTTGAGAAGTTTGGTGACAGAACACCATAGAAGTTGGGACAACATATTTCCACAAGCAGAGTTTGCGTACAATGATTCGGTGAATCGGATTACAGGAAAAATTCCATTTCAGATTGTGTATGGGACAGAACCGAGGGGAGTTTCTGAACTCAGGGAGTCAGAACAGACTGCGACTAGCAGTGCTAGTGCAGAGGAGTTTGCTGAAGCGATGCAAGAACTTCACAGTCACGTGAAGCAGCAACTGATGAAATCAAATCAGGAGTACAAACACAGAACAGATCAACATCGGAGAAAACTTCAGTTTGAAGTTGGGGATCTTGTTTTTGCGCATATGAGGAAGGAAAGGTTCCCAAGGGGAACATACAACAAGTTAAAAATGAAAAAAATTGGACCGTGCAGAGTCCTGAAGAAATTTGGCGAGAACGCTTATGAAATTGAGTTGTCGGATGGCATCGGAATATCTTCGATATTCAATGTTTCGGATTTATACCCATACCAGGATGGAGAAGCAAAGATTGGAACTGAGGAACCAGTAATCCAGTGGATGAAGCAATTTCCATTTGTAGAGAAGTCGCAGATGGAGTGCGTATTGGACAAGCGAGTAGGGAAGAAGACCAGAAGAAAATAATACTTCGAGTATCTGGTCAAATGAAAGAATCATCTAGTGGAGGATGTCAGCTGGGAAAGTGAAGCAGTGATACAGAAGCATGGATAGACCATTCAATATCTCATGGACAGGAGCCCATGAAATTTTTCAAGCGAGGGAGTATGATGCAGGAGCATCGCCCACGTCAAGTGAGCCAGAGCGAAAGCAGGAGACAACTGGACAAGAAACATAATTTCTTTTTGATTTTCACCTTGATATAGTTGCGCAAAACATTAATGTGTTGATTTGATGAAGCACACTTTGTATATTGTAATGGACCTTGAGCGGATAGCTCACGTCCTTAGGTATATGAGGCATTTATTAGATTTAATGTAAAGTAGATAGAACATTTAATTTTAGATTTGATAGCTTTAGAGCTCGAGAGGGAAACATGATATAGACACCCTCCTTTGTACATTGTAACATTATTAATAATTCGGGAGAGAGAGCTACAGAGAAGTGTATGAAGAACCTCCATGTACAGACATTGAATTAATAGAAAGAGATTTGATTCAATTCCATTGTTGTGTTGTTCTATGTGTACTGTTGATAGTATGTTCATGAATGTTTGTTTCTTGTCATGCATTTTCTTTTATATGTTGTGTATGTGATTTCATGGTTGAAATGAAGTCTATGAGAACAAGGAGTTAGTTTCAATTGTTTCTCTATCTTGAACCAGAGAATTCCTGCAAGGAGTGCAGTCGAATTGTCCGCAAGAAGTGTGTTGACAGAAGGGTTCAAGTAGAGGTAACTTTTGTTCTAAGTCCTCAGAAGTGCAGATTTGACACTAGAGTCGTGCAAGGTGTGCACAGGCTGGACGAATATTAAGAGTTGCGGTTCTGAGTAAAAAGAAACTGAAAGGCTGCTGCTGCAGGAGTGCGCAGAGTCGAGTGACTTCAACACTTAGGCATGTTTGAAGATTTTCCGCAAGGGGTGCGTGCAAGAAAACTTTCTGAGAAAATTGAAGTGTCAAAGCTCAGGAGGGATAGGCCTTGAAGGTTATTAAAAGCCAGCAGGGGAAGTTACGCAAGAAAGCCGAAGAGAGGCGAGCAGGTTGGTGTACAAGTCTCATGGAGAGACACTTCTTGTTCGGGGATTGCGTTCAGTGGAAAGTGGACGTGAATTCTACGGTGCAGGCAGAAGAAGTTCGAAGTCTGGAAGAGTAAGGGCATCAATCAGGATCACGAGGGGCATGACTCTATTCGTGGATAGAGTATATCGGCATCTTGTGTGGAAGCAATTGGAAATTAGCCGTGGAGATCGCGAGGTGCGAAGTTCCGAGGAATTTCGAGATTCACGGGGACCATAAGAGTGGTGACGTGGCAGGTGATCTCGGGGCATCGGGTCTCAGGAATTGAAAGGTCAAGAGATTTATCTCGCGGGTGGCGAGGTCGTGAAGAGACGAGGTGGTGAGCTCATCGGAGTCTCGGCATCTCGGGATATCAGGGCTCAGAAGGCGGAGGAAGTATCGTTGAAGGTTGCGTTGTAGCGAGGCTGCGACAGAACCGAAGTCCCGGTAGACGAAAGGTAAGTCAGCGTTGACTAACGTCTCGGGTCTTGGAGATCCGAGAGTCCAGGATTCAAATTCGAACTCACGAAGGTGCGAAGTTCCGATCTTCCGAGTGTAGAGAAGGGGATCGAATAAGGAAGAATTTGTGGGTAGATCTTCCGATAGGAAGATAGAAGAGTATTGGTAGTCTTCGGGATGAGAGAAGAGAAGGTCCTAGTGAGGCGAGCGTGCTCTGAGGAGTACGGTTGTTGTCATTATCCCAACTCCAAAGTTCAGCTGATTTACAATTGTTTTCAAGCCCATAATAAGATTTCCATCCCCCAATAATCCTTTTCTCAATGCTATAACTCCAATTAAGCTTGTGGTGAATATCAATTCCAAGATATTTGTATGAATTCACTTCCTCCAAGTTGTTGTTGTCATATACAAAGGTATCATAAGGTATCTTATTGGATTTAATAATCATGACCTTAGTCTTATCAGTATTAACAGTCATGCCCATATTGGAGCAAAAATCCTTGAGGATTCTTAGTTGGTTTTCAAGATCATGGGGACTCCTTGCCATAAGAACTATATCATCAACATAAAGAAGAAGAATGATGACTATACCAGTGAGAGTAGGGCTGACACAACCTGCTTTTTCCAAGCATTCTTCTAATTTATCAATGCATATGCCAAAAAGGGTAGGGGACAAGGGACAACCTTGTTTGACTCCAATATTGCAGTTAATCTCTTTTGACCAACCCCCAATGTTTTTAAACTTAGCAATAATGTTCTCATACATCCTTATTGCATCATCCCTCAACTCGAGAGGCACTTTTATCTCTTCCAACCTATTCCAAATGTTTTTCCTAGGAACCGTGCCAAAAGATTTTCTAAAGTCAACAAAACAACAAAAAAGATTGGTTTTAGTATTGCGGAACTCCTCTGCAATGATCCTAAAGGTAACACGATGGTCCATAGTTGAATGATATCTCCTAAACCTAGCCTTGCCTTTATCTCTTTTACTGTGACTTTCTAGCCAAATGGTAATCTTCTTTTCCAAAATGATTCCATAAATATTGGCTAAAATCGAGCTAATCATAATGGTCCTATAATTAGAGGGAATTTTTTTATCCCCATTTTTAAAAATAGGAACAATGAGGCTTTGTGTCCAGGGTGAAGCCCTGCTTGACTACTAAATTGAAGAGCTTGTGTATGTGAGGGATAAGTATTGGCCCTCTGATTTTAAAAATTTCAACTTGGTAGCCTTCAATGTCCTTAGCTTTCCCATTTGCGAGCCGCTTAACCCTGAACTCTATGTCATCTAAAGAAAAAAAAATTTCCTTTGTAGGGACAATAGGAATGGTATCCATGGCATTAGGGAACTCGTAAAGACTTTTAAGGTAGGAATTCCAGTCCGTTAAGGGAATCCTATTATTTTATTTAGTATTGTGTTTTAGAATTTGGCTCCAGAACTTCTTAGGATCCAACTTGTATAGTTGTGAAATTTGATCTTTCCTTTTATTGATATAGTATCTTTTTTTCCTTTTAATTAGGGCTTTGTACGTGTTGATCTTATCAAGTTTTAAGGGCTCATTAGAAGCATCCCTAATGGCTTTCCTAGAAATTTTACATTCTTTATCATACCAAGGGTTGGTT
>JZKD02S1672656.1:647265-663409 GCA_000966675.3 Picea glauca
TTCTGAAACTTAAAATAAATAAATAAATATATATATATATATATATATATATATATATATATATATATACGTAAAATTAAAATTGAATCAAAGTAAAAAGTGAATCACCTCATTTCAGATGTCCAAATGTTCAACCCTTTGAAAAAGTCGAAAAACAATTTCTGAAGATGGTAGAGAGGTCCAGAGAAACTACATAGATTATTCGCATTCAAAACCCTAGATATATAATCTTAGAAATAAAATATCTCCTAAAAAATAAATAAACAAAGAAGTATTATTCTTGTTCAAAACCCTAGATATATAATCTTAGAAACAAAATATCTCCTTAATATATATATATATATATATATATATATATATATATATATTATTGGCGTTGAAAACCCTAGATAAATAGTCTTAAAAGAAAAAGGAAAAAAAAGATAGAAGTATTATTCCCATTCAAAACCACAGAGATCTAGTATGCCCGTTCCAAACCGAGGAGAAATATTAATTTCAAAACCACAGAGAAGTAGTATTCCCGGTCAAAACCGCAGAGAGGTAGTATTCCCGTTACTTCTGAAACTTAAAATAAAAAAATAAAAAATATATATTTAAATCTCTTTACGTAAAAAGTGACTAAATAATACTAGTAGGTGGGACCCCCTTGTAGATTGGGAGATCAGATCTGGTTCTCATTTCAGGTTTATGTTGTTGTTCGACACCGCTTACATGGTTCTACATGATTGATGAAATATTGGTTTTATTGGCAATGAATAAGTCTTGTTATGTGTTGGTTCTAATTGCGACAAATGAATGATGGGTAAGGCATGCTATGTTTTGTTTCTGTTGCTCTATTCTCTAACTTCACGATTACAATGACCTATTATTATCCATTTTTACCCTTGCTATTTGTTCCTAGATTCATTACTGTGACACCTGCACAAGAGACAGATTAGTAACAACACATAAGAGAAATTGAAAATAGATAAAAAGAAATATGAATAAAATCCAAAAGAAAGGAACTATGATACTATGTTATACGATGTTGCACTATGCATTTTGAAGTTTAAATGGATTGTTGTTAGTCCTAGATAACAGGTTAGTGGCTATAGGATTTATTGAATTATATGGAAATACATGTGATATGCGCTATAGTATGGTTGGCATTCGTTAATGTGACATAGGGTGGCTCTCTTGGAAATTAGTGTATGTTGGTTTCGATGTATGGTTTAATTGAATGAATTAATGGATTAATGCGCTGGCATGTACTAAAGAATTAAATGACTAGAGGATGGAGGCGACGTTCCTTTAATGCATGTCACTCCATAACCCTCCCATTGGCCATAACCCTAACAATTGTTCAGTTGTGTTTGTTGTGGCGAAGCTCTGATTTTCAGGCAGGGGAAGAATTGCTCAGCCAAACTTGCATTTTTAAGGTTTTTGTGGTTGTAGGTATGTCTTTTATCCATCCATGAACCCTCTCTAGTTATGAAATAGATATTGTCTTGGTGATGTATGGGTTTTTTCTTTCCTTAAGTATGACAACTGTGTAAATTTGTGATATTTTCTGAAATGAATGGTTAGTGCGGTTTTAATTGCAATAATGTTTGAAGTCATAGTTTTATTGATCATTTTGAGTGTTAGAAGACATGAAAGATCTATGTCATCCTTATTGGTGTTAGTTGAAGGGTTTTCATTCGTTCTAGATAAGATGGCTATCTCCACGCTTCTTATCACTATACCTAGTCGTTTGTTGTTATGGGGTTTGCTAGGTTTGAAACACTTTGTGTCATTGCGTACTGTTTCACTTGGGTATGGGATTGTTCACGTTACTGATGTTTTCGTAGTGGGTTATGATGGATATTATGCCAAAGGGATTGCTTGAGATATATTACTATTTCTCGGTTATGTTTTATCTCATCATTCTTTGGTTGATTGGGAAAACCACAAGGGTTATACCCGACATGTTCTAAGTATTGTTACAGGACCCAAATGAAGTCATTGCTCCTCTGTTACTAGTCTCTCCTATCATAGGAATTGTCACCCTGTCTATGAAGTTATTGGTGTTATATGTTGCATGTGCATCATTTGTCTCATAGGTTCTTGCCCGATGTTGGGGGTTGACTCTAGTCTCCCTGTGTTGGTCGACAGAGAAAACCCTTGATTTCTCAAGACCATTTTTTTATAGAGGTAACTATTATTTCTTGTCAGGTATGTTGTTGATTGCTATGAGTTGGTGGTGTATTACCGACAGTGTCAATTACTGGCTCATTCCTGTGGATTATGTTGACAGTGGTGTTGGTTTTGGTATTTAGTCACTGCATTGGTTATTATGACATTTGAATTGTTAACCCAACATTAGTTATAATTGATTAAGTAACAACGATGCTTCATGCGTGATGCATTGGTTTGTATGGGCTTCCTTTAACAGATTATGTTGATGGTTTCTATGATTGTGTGTTTTAAATTGAAAATGGGAGCATTGCCATCGTGGTATTGATGGCATGGCCATCCACTATATATGCTATGAATATTATTTTATTTCTCCATCATACATGCTCATGGTGTTTTTAAACAATATGGTTTTGTTGCAATTTGGTCGATTTGTGAGATGATATCGGGCATATTTTTGTTTCCTCATTGTATTAGATTGATATCCCAACATTGTGGATGTTTAGATTTCAAAGTAGTTGGACCTGTACAGTCACATAAATGCTCTTGTGTTTCATCAAACAGTTTGTGTATTCCACATCATAGTATGAGTTGAAATGGTGATTGTTGTCTGTGTGTTTAAATGGAAAGTCAAGATCTTTACAATTAAAATATTGATGTTTGTATTTGGTTGTCTGTTATGTGCGTTGATGAATACCATGCATCATAGCATGGATAGGCACAGGTTATTTGACATTATAATCTCATTACAATTTAATTATCAAATGAACTAAAGGACAAAATCGGGCACAATTTTTGTGTCTGTATTTGATGATTGGAATAATTCGTTGGTAGTGGTTGGTGAATTGAGATGAACATAGTGGAAATAAGTGTATTTTTATTCATTTGGGAATTGTTTTAAAATATTAAATGGATAAATTAGAATAAACATAACTCCTCTACAGGTTGTTGTGGAATGCATATTGTCTTGTTTTGATGGCATTGTGTTAAATATTTGATTACGAACAATCAGAAAGTTAATGCAAAAAATTGATTATACATAGTAGTTGATCATTTGATCACAATGATTATTTGGTTGGTGTTAGACCTTTTGTGTTTTGTATATATTGGTTTTATGGATTACTTAATTAATTTTATGAATAGTATCCACTCTCTTTCCCTACCATTATTTTCACTTTTCGCTAATTACAATCCCCTCGCCTTCCCATATCCATGTCTTACTTCCAGTTTCTAGAATTTAATTGCAGTAAGAGAATTATGTATTGTAACAGTTTTAAATTACATTTTCTAGGATGGATTACAGCGACGTGTTCCTTGGTCTACATTACAGTTGATCATGTGTTGTTTGTGAGTAGTAAACATGTTTATTTCCCCCCTTCATTTTATCATTTTTCGTTCAATACAAACCCCTCGCATATCCCAGAACCTTTTTTTCACCCCCTGCTTGTTCACAACAGTTAAAAATTTTGTATGGATTTGATTGTATGAGTCTAATATGTTGTTGAGCCAAAATCTATTTCATATTTTTAAAGAGTTGTCATGTATGGTTGTTAAAGGAACTATTTGCTAATTCATTATGCATACAAAAATGAGCTCTTCAAACAAAAGGCTGGAAATTGAGGCCCACCATGCGCCTGTCGAAGGGAAAGCCACTTCTTCCCCTTCGTCACCTTCAAATGATTCTGATAAATATGTGTCCTTCCACATGCATTGGAGGGATGATTGCTCTCGTATGATCAGTTAGATGAGACCTAAAGGCTCCACACAGCTTAACGGAAATTCAGAAGGATTAAAAGGTGATAACAACAACAAGGGAAAGATTTCCTCACAGACTGGAAAATATGTATTTTAAGTTTTATTTATTTATTTATTGTTGAGAACAATTTACTTCAGATTTTATAACAACATGTTTTTTTGGATTATTGGTAATATATTTTGGAAATAATTGTAAATATAATTGAGATAAATTGTCAAATATGAATGTGGTGATGGGAGTCACAAGGATGTGTGTTGTTAAATTAATTAGCTATGCTATGATTGTTAAAATCTAAAGGGAGTCACAAGCGGTCCCACCTACTAGTTATTATTTATTTAAAACCCTAATTACGATTTATTAGTTTTCCCCACTTAACTAAAAACTGGTTGAGTTATTAATTAAATTAACTAAAGAGGTAGTTCAACTACTTTAGCTAATTCTAAATTTCTTAAAGAAAAAAGCAAAGGGAGGAACAGGAGGAGGCATAAAAGGAGAAGCATACTAAGGTTTTCTCTTTGATTTTATGTTGAGAGAGTTCAGTTTTCATTCATTCCTTAATTGATCATAAGCCTAATTATTTTTTATCATAGCAAGGTATTATTGTAGATAACAAGATTCAAGGTTGAATTACATCATTTAGACTCTTCTTTTTCATAGGTGTTGATCTATCTTTGATAGTCTATGTCGACTTGTCTATTTGTGAATTAGTTTTCATGAATGACAAAGGCTATTGTGTAGATTCGAGTGGGAAAAAATCCGTGGGAAGATGATCCAACCTTTAGAGTTCATTTTTTTTATTTTTTGTCATAGGTCCTTTTGTATGTTTCATCGGGGACATCTAAGTTTGAATTTGGTCCAAAACTTCTTCACAAAATTTTGTAAAGAGAATAACTCATTGATGAATTGGAATGAAATAAATGATTTATTTATGTCACATATGTCTTGATTATCATCTTGGTGTCTTTACTTCTCTCTTAACATTTATTTCAACAACTGTTATATTTAGAAAATCATATAAATAATGAATTTTCTTGCAACCTTTTATTTATAAAAATAATAGACTAAGCACTTGTAATCAATACTTGTGAGTTAGGATATTATTTTTGATGGCTATAAACATAGGGTGACATTCCCATCTATTTTTCTTTAGCCAAGCATAATCTGAAAATAATGAGTAAGATCATTTCATATATTTTCCTCAACATAGACCTCACTGGTACATCCTAACCAATGTTAGGGGTACTCTTCTTCCCCTTGAGCCCTCTGAGATGCAAATGGTCCACAAAAACAAACCATATAAAAAACTGTCTCCCAACTCACCTCACAAGGTCAGGCTACCACTCTCTATTCAAGCTTGGTATCCCAACTCCCACAAGAAAAATCAAACAAAGAAATTATGGTAGCATAACCTTACGCATACCAGTCGTGGTTTGTTCCTCCTCTTTTCCATTACTTTTATAGAGTTATTCTTAGTGACCACTTTCCAATTGCACGTTAAATTATTTTTATTAAAAAATAGTTAGGAAATACTCTCCCATGTACACTTGTCAACCCATTCCTTAGTTGCACCAGGAATTCATTTGTTTAATTAAATTAAATGCCAATTTTCCTCACCCATCCTAAAAGCTCTCCTTGGTGTCCCTTTATTCCCTCTATTTACTTGTAATGACTTACGCGTTCCTAAAACTTAGTAGTGTTTTATTGAGGAAATTTCTGTAGTTAGACTAGACTAGATTCTTCTCTATGTTTCCACATTATTTTTTGCATTCATTTCCCCTTTTGGTCTAAGTTCCAAATTAACATGTCTTGCACATAAACAATAATTAATTCTTAGATAAATTATTTCTCGTTTAAATTATTAACTTCATTTCTCTTCATCCCCAACTTTTATTAATTGATTATTTAGTTTTTAGTCTTCTTACCCTATTTAGACCTAGGATTAATTTTCAACTAGGCTTAGAATTTTTAAGGGAAATTTATAATTGATAAAATTTCCTCATTTAACATTTATTTTAAGGTTGATATTGTCAAACAAAATATTGTTTTCTAGGCACCTAGGTTCATTGACTCACCCATGTTAAAATTGCGACGTGCCCTTCAAGATGCACTATGTGCTCCAAGAGTACCACTCACCTTTATTCAAGTTTTATTTATGCGACATGCCCTTCAATATGCACTATTTTATCTAGGGTTGCTAGTCAACTTTGACTGATTTTGGTATTCGTTCAACCCTAGGAGTCAATACTCTGTCAAGCGACCTTCTGAGAGACTAAGGGCCTCTAAGGAATAAGGACCCTTCCTTATTGTGTGCACCTTAGAATCTTCGTGAGAAACTATCTCAGTTTTCCCTCACGACATTGTGGGTCCCCTTAATATATTTGGTTGTTGTGAATGGCCCCTTTACTCCTAATGTGAGTCTGATTAGCAAGCAATTGTCAACCTACATCCATCAATGAAACATGTCAACTGTCCATAAACAACATCATAATATACTCAATCATATGTCACATATGCATAAACAGAAATACCAAAACCATATACAGTCCACTCCCTGACTCGATCCAGAGTCCAATGAGGTCCACCGATGCCATCGACATCGTCAATGTGTCAAGTTTCCTACATACTCAATATAAACCCATCAATATCACTTCTCTATACATAGATATCAAATAACATAACATCATAATCCAATATCATCATAAGCATCCATGAGCGAACGGAAAACCTTATAGTAAAACTGGATCACTTGTAGGTAAGTGTCCTCAAAGAATATGTCACATCATTTGTGAGCAAGAGCGGGATGTTACAACATAGAACATTAAATGTTCTATGAAAAGTGATAAGTCGGTATGACGAAATATACTTTTCTCCCAACTATATATATATGATTATAAGCGGGTATGATGAAGTCTACTTTTCTCCAACTATATATGATAAATATTTTTAAAATTAAATATCTTATTTAGGTGTATGAAAGTGCATTTAGTTGTGTGCACTTCATTATGGTCATGACAACAAATCAAATTCAGAATAGAATATATTGCTTAAATTGTATTCATAAAAGTATTTTATATATATTTATGTGTGAGGTCTCCCTATAAGTAATGAAGTCATTTGAATTTGAAAAACGGTGAAAATTGAAAATATTGTTAATAGTAAATCGGGAAGGAGTTCATCTTAGTTTCTAGACAGGAGTAACTTATTATAAATTAAATTTTTAAATTAAGATATCACATATTTGTAAAACAAACATAACTTTAAACTTTGGAAGCTAACATTAAACTTCAAAATTATTAAAACCTTATTACAACCTTAGATGAACTAAAGTTATTTGACAAAACTCAAGAAAAATACTCACCAAATATATAAGTCAAATTGACGTGGATACCATTTAAATTAATAACATTTGTTTGAAATTTAAATTTAATTTAATTTAGACCTTTTTTAACAGGAATATTTAATATATGACATTCTACATCATGTGGGAGGGAGGAATACATTAGACTGCTCGAAAAATTATGTAACTAATGCAGGAGAGAATGTTTGATCAATGACAAAGAGTTTCTAGGGAGGATTTTAAAATATATTGTCTTCACCTCTAGGTGAAAATCTTGGACTATTTTTATCTTTCTTGAGTATGAAAAAAAAAATAGACCAAAACGCGACTACAAGGGGTTAATTTTCACTCTGTGTGCAGAGCAAAAAAAAAAAATTAATTGGTTTTTCGGGAAATTGTATTGATTTTTGTTATATTTCATTCTAAAAAGAAAAAAATAAAATAATTAGACGACTCAAAAAACGATGTAACCAAAAATCTATATAAATCGAAATCGTTGTGAGTCATAAAGTCATTAAATATTAAATATTGATGCAGGAGAGGAGGTTATTCATTGGAATGATAATAACTATCTCATAACAATACAATAATGGAAGCTCAACGCTCGATCAGTGACAGAGAGTTATTGGGAGGATTTTAAAATATATTGTCTTCACCTCTGGGAGAAAAGCTTTGATAAGACTATTTTTATCATTTGAGAGCATGAAAAAAAAAGACCAAAACGCGAGTGTAAGGGGTTACGTTTCACTCCAAGTTCATATTTTTTAAAAATTAAATTATTTTTAAGGGAAATTGTATTTATTTTGGTTATATTTCATTCCAAAAAGAAAAAATAAAATAGTTAGACCATTCAAAAATTATAAATCGATGTGAATCATAAAGTTGTTAAATACTAAATATTTATTGATGCAGGAGAACAGGTTATTCATACGAATGCTAATCAATATCTAATATCAGAGGATAGTGTTTAAGATAAATGTTTAAATACCTACCAACGCAACTATTTTGATGTATATGACAGTGGAGAGAGTTATAAAGATAACACGGACAACCCATTTATGTTCGGGGAGAAAAGCAAAACAAAATTGAAAGATAGAGTAGCCCAAACCTGTTCCACTCTCTTGTCTGTATTCATCAACAATTTAACTACAATATCGTTGCAACTTGTTCCACAACAATTCTCTGTCATTTATGTAGCCTGTGTAACTTTTTTAGTTGCATTCCTTGACCCATTATAAAATCATAAACAATTATCGATTATCAATTGGGAAACCAAAAATGGTTCCCCCATTTATGAGTTGAGTTTCAAAGCTACTGAAAGGTATTAGACATTAGGAACCATTTGGTGCTTGAATACATTAGGATCAAAATGACAACCTCACAAGGATACATATCTCCTTGTGTTTTTATAGAGGTGGTACTCCTCTTTATTTCAAGATTTTTCTTGGGATTCTAAATTTTGAGACTCCGAGAAAGTTCTTAAAAGAAAGATAAAGATTGCATAAAAATAAAAATAAAAATTGTTTTCAATAAAAAAAAAGAGTTCATGAGAGATGACCACCAACACACATGAAATATTTGAAAAAGATAGACAAAATTTTCTCACATCCATCATAGTTAAACTTAAAATTCATGATCACATAAAACAAAAGAAAATTGTATCCATGCATAAGATAACTTTAATAGAGTAAACACATGGGGATATCAAACAAATATAATGATAGATCAATCTCAAATACTTTAGATTGAAAATTCAGAGTCCTAAAGTACAGTCAAAACTGATCCCGAAATAATTCGCTTGGGGTTTCTGAAAAATATATAGTCTGTTACAAAGCCTTGTAATTAAAATGCATTTGTCCTTAGGGCTGGGATTGGGGATCCTTCGGACCTTAAAGAAAATATAAACACAAAGTAAGTTGTAGAAGGAGAATGGTGGGACATGACAGAATAGGAATACCTTGAGAGAAGACAAAGAGAAGTTATTGGATTTCGGTTAAACCTTTCTAGTTAAGGAAGCAGAGTAACTGTATCAAAGAAATGATAAAGAAAGAAAGATGTGATCATCATAAACTTAGTATGATGGTATCTCTCCTTTCAATTTCTTTCTTCTATCATTTTATTATCTTCATTGAAGGTTATAGGACCATCTCAACTGTTTCTTTCCCTTCTTTGGTTAATTTCTCAATTCCCCTTTTGAACCAATCTTTAATATATTTTTTCAATGCTGGGATGTTTATTTCATGCATGATTTTAATTTTGAATAATTCACCTTCCAATTCTCTTAAGTAAAGAGAAATACCATGTACTACTTCGTCAATATCTTGTTTTTTCATGGAATAATCAACTAGCCAATTATATATTTCATCTTCATTATATTCAAGTATGCCATAAAAAATTTCAGCTGATAACCCCTTAAATATCTCAACCTCTTCGTCATTTTGTTTCTTTGTTAGGAACATTGAATTGAGAATTAATTTAGGGTCTTGTACTTCGTTAATACCTCCTGCTAGATCTATCTCTGTGAGTCTTTTGAAAACTACTTCTTGTTTTAGTATGGATTCACTGCATGCTTGAATAATGTTACTCAAATTTTTAATCTTTTTCTTCCAGCAAGCATTTAGTTGTTTTATTCGACTCGAAGCAGGAAGATCCTCCTCTCTTCTTCTCAATTCTATCATGTTTGAGACTTTAATTCCAAATGGTAATACAACATCAGTGTAGAAACCTTCTTTGTTTTTTAAATCAACTTGCATACACTCATGGAAGGCGTGTACCCTTGAGCCAAAAGAAACAATATTTTTTTATACCTCCCATGCTTCTGCTATTAGTGACATTCTCTTCTTAATATTTGTTTCTACATAACTCTTGACCACTATGAGTAGACTTGAAGATCCTTTAAACTTAATGGCAAGTGTGTTTGGTTTTACCATTGACAAAGGACATGTCATAATTGGAAGAGGCATTAAGGAACTCTCCATTTCTCTGATCCTTTCTTTTAGGTTGGCATTTTCAGCTTCTAATCCATCATTGGAATCGTTAAGAGCATCATCAGTTTCCTTGTGAATTTTTTAAATTTTTGATGGTCGCATGTCTTTCAGGTCAACCTTTGAGCGAGATTTTACTTTTTTATTTTTCTTATCACCTCTTTCTACAATCAAATTTTTAGACTCCTTATAAAAAATAACACTTTGAATATAGAAGGATTGCTCTTCACTAAAAACCTCATTTGCAAAAATTCCAACAAAACATTTTGTTGAGTTACAATTTTTAGTTGTTCCATCACACGAAATATTTTCTCAATATACGCCTCCAACTCCATGTCATCTAGAGAAAATATTTGGATGTTATTTTCTATAATGTTTTCCTCTTCCTCTTGTATTAAATTCTACCTTTTATTTCTCACAAGTAACTTATGTGAATTATCAATTTTCTCGGGGGGAGGATTCTTCTCTCCTCCGCCGCTTCAACTACCGTTGGCAATATTTCTATCTGGGTGAGTCATTGGAGCATTTCTCTGGGATGTGGTAGTTTTGGGAGTAACAACTAGAAGTTGGGTGCTCTTTTCATTGGGACCCTTCCCTTTTCTCTTATAAAATTCGTTAGTATTGAGTATTATTTCTAAGTCACCAACATTGTGTACTGGAGCACTCTGACTGTTATCTCCTTCTTCATTCAAGATAGTATGGATGAATGAGTTACTGAATCCTATTGACAACATATGTTCCACAAATATTTTGGTAGGATCAAGCCCCTTTATCCTTTCAAAATAATTTAAATTTACATTGTCGAAGTGATTTTCAAACTCATTGATTTTATTTAGGTTTTTGAATATGAAATGTCCAATTTTCCATGGCAAGGGGATGAATTGATTTTTTATTTTTTCGAGGAAAAAAAGTATTGAGGAGTTGTATTTCCTTTCCACTTCTATAATAAACAATTTTTTAGATACATGATATGGAAGAAAAGATGGATTTTCTTTGGAACAAAATATATTGATGACACTCTCATTTTCCATCTGTTCCATTGTTCCCTTTTTTCTCTAAGAATTTTTTAGCCTGGTTAGATATCCTCGTGGTATTTTCGCCAAACAAAAATAGTTTGAAGACTGAAAAAAAATCACTGTAAACTTCGTAAAAATATAGAGATGTATTGTGTCTCCAAAGTTCCTAATACCAGAAGGTAACTGGATATATTTCACAATTCACGCCCTTACTTATAGTTAATTTTGGAAATTCACAACAATACACTTTAGAAAATACCAAATAAGAAGCCATAAATATTTTTTTTTCCCTTTTGCAGTGTGATAATTGGGATGATATTTCAATAGAAATCAATTTCCCCAGTCAAAGATAGCATGTTATTTTACTATAAAATATAAAATATATAGACTCATGCGAGAAACGCTAGGAGTGCTTTCCTTCCTTGTAAACCCGACAAACAACCACACAATATCTTGAAAGGGATTTTTAAAAGAGTCTACCTGGATCCTGGTTATGTATTCCAGAATAGACGCACAATTCTCCAAATATTTGGGAAGGAGGTCCATGCCATTGTTAAGTTTCCTTAGAAAATTTATGTAGTCTTCTCCTTTGAAGGTGAATGTTGGCTCTGGGAGCTTAAACATCTTGCAAAAAACTTGTGGTGAAAGGGAAGTGGGGGAACGATCTTGGAGTTTTATAATTCTCTCACTCTGCACATACTTATCAACGCACCATGAAACAAGTTCTTTGCAGTCAAACACCTCACGAACACACCCTGCGCAAGCGATTTTGGATGCCCAGATTACGTATTTTTGTGCAGAAGCATATCAGTAATATGAATATGCTCTAGACCATTGAATTTCTGGTGTTCACGACTAAAAATATTTAAAGTATCTCAAAAGAATTGTTGTCTAGATTTTGTTGCCATTAGGTTGACGGAAGTGTTTTTCAACTAAATAATAACTTGAAATAAATATTTTTGAAGAGATGACAATAATACAATGCTTTTGTAAATGGAGAATTAATGCAATTTAATGATAAATCTCCCTGATGCCTTTGTTGTTAATGACAATCTTTTCAGTGCTCACATAATCAGTTATTAGCATTAAACCACACTTAATGCATATTGAGAAAAACATTAAGATGGCGGGGATGGATGGGAGAAATTTTGAATATGGATATTTTCATGAACCCACCAACCTAGGAACCTACAAACCCACGGTTGAGGATGATAAAAAATAAGCTAAGTGTTGAAAAGTGGTTGGTCAGACTTGCATGCAGGAAAAATGAAATACTTAGGGGCTCGGTACCCACAACAAATCTGATGGTCATAATGTAGATCATGGAATTTTTATGCAAAGTGGAGATTAGGGAACTTGAAGAATGAAGGCTTGACCCCGTGAATCCGCGAAGTTGGAAGAAAACCTAAGTGAATAGAGTAAGGAGGTTGATCAGACTTGTGACATAGGAAATTGGATGGGGATGAAAACCTGTCAACCCGTGAACCCACCGATTTTTAAAATGCGACTAAGCATGGTAACTAAAAAGGGATAGAAGAAGGGAAAATGGAAAAATGGAAACAAGGGTAGGTATAGAAGAGGGAAAATAAATGGAAAAAATAAGTTGGGAAAATAGAAAGGGAAAGGAAAATTCAGAAGCAAGAATTGATCTCAAAAACTGGCTCCAACTGTTGGATGATAACCCTTTGTGGGTTGTCAAGAATCCAAAATATTCATGACCACGTGCTTCCATCCATTAGGATATGGAGTCAAAGGTAAGAATATACAAACTGAATAAATGAAACTGAAAAATTATGTATAGGGAAATGAGAAAATTTTAGGTGAAGAAACCTTTCAAATGTTTCCCATTAACAAGAAACATTAACATTTTACCCTTCATGTATTTGACCATATAATAATTAAAACCCATTATATTTTCGATGATGTATGGTCCAATCGAGAGTGCTTCAGATTTTGTGTGCATCGATGGTTTCTCCTTAGATTTTTTCCAGAGTAACAATGTAACAACCCTAGATAAATAATTGCTTAAGGTTTAGCAAGTATAATTAATTAAATAATTAATTGTCCTAATGTATATTAGTTAAATATTGATTATTTATCAATAATATTAATTAATTAATTATTGTTTAATATATGTTGATTAATGAATTAACTCATTTATTGTTTGCGTAACGAATTAAAAGTTTAATAATTTTTAATTTATTTAAATAGAAAACTTAACGTATGAAGGGATAAGGCATTGAATGGGGGGATAAGTCATTGAATGGAGGGATAAGGAATTAAATGGAGGGATAAGGTGGGTGGAATTGAATGAAAGGAGGAGGCGGTGAATGGGAAGTAGGATATGAGGGGGCATAGGCATTGGGGAGAGGGACTTTTGGAATTTGGAGGGAAGGAAGCATTTTTTTGAGATTAGGGATTGCATTTTCTGGTTTGTATTTTCCTGGTTTGGAGTTTGGGTGGACTGTTATAGGGGAGCATTAGTTGCTGGAAGTTTTGGGCTGGGGGGCCAGGAATCCTCATGGAATCCTGGAGCTAGGGAGTCGGATAGGCTCTGTTCCTAGCTGGCAGGGATGAAAGATTCAGTTTTGGGAAGAGTTTGGGCAGAGCGGCGAGGACAGGTGGATATTGGAGGAATAGCATCAGTCAGAGGTATGTATTTTCATGATTACATTGTGTTAGGTGGTTGTCATCATGCTGTTGAATTTTCTTATATGCTAAATAATAAAATTGCTTATACGTTGAAAGAAATTTTATGGTTAAACTTATGTATCTTATTAATCTTTGTTAAATTAGGATCTTACACTTGGTATCAGAGAATATATCTAACACTTAGGGCCTATGGACCTTCCCAAGTAAAATTTAGGAACCCAAGTAAAGTTTAGGAACAAATATTAATTCAAGCCTTTCAATTTATTTCAATTCTAATTCGAGTGTTATGTGAATGGAATAACCCTTGTTGTTGTCATAATTCATGTCTTTGCTATTATCCCAAATGACTCTTATTAATATTATCACTACTATATATGTGTTGAAAACAATGCATGCCAATATCAAAAAAGAAAAACCTAAATTCTATTTCAAGAATAAAGGAGATTTACATATTTTGAATAATACATGTACTCATGCATTTAATCTGATATCCTTTTCCTGAAGGATGAATTTGATAATCTTGAAAAAAAAAAAGAAATAAGTTCCAAACATAGTCTCCAAACTATAAAATCCACCCTATGATGGTGTCTGAGACGAGAAGTCTATACAAAGCTGTTAAAACAGAATGAAACCAAGAAATGAGCATCTGATATCCCTAGAGGGTCTCATATGAAGCATATCCTGGATTAGACCATTGTCATGGGCCTGTGATCCAAAACAAAGTATCCATTGAAGCCAAAAAACTTCCAACTGAAAAATCTGTGAGTAAAAGAAGAGAGCCTCAACCCGATACCACCTCCACTAAGCTCCTAGTCCATGAAATAATGTAATTTTAGCAAGAAAGTCGTACATTGTAGGATTTTTATTTTAGTAGACATGTGGAGGGAGTGTGCATTGAGGTTTGGTTTTTAGGGAGATGGACTAGCAAAAACAATTTTCTCACTAATTGAGGTGTATAGGAGGTAATGTCTGTGCATAAAATTGAGCAAGAGCGGCATCATAATAATAATAATATTCAGGAAATGCCACAGACCTGTGTAGAAAAGACACCACAGTGTGCGAGCTATGGTGGTTTGGGGCCCGCTCTTCGATTGATTGTGGATATAGTTGTCTGTATACAAAGGAGGAGAAACACCTGAGAAGAGAAGAAACAATCAGCAGAGAACATCTGTGCAGACTTGCAATGTATGAGGCAAAAATGAGATGTAGAAAATACAACACAAAATGCAAAAAAAATAGAGACCCAAAACACAGAATCAAGAAAGTGATTTGCAGAACTTAAACCACAGAATAAATGCAACACATGGAAGAACACATGAGTGCTGAGAGGAACCAGAAATGTGTGCTCAGTGTAAACAGAGAATAGACAAACTTCACAAACTCATAAGCAACTACCCACAGCCCGAGTCCACACGTCAAAGCATGAATCCATACAACAACAACCAAAGCTCAGCACAAGCACCAGCCACAGCCCGAGTCCACACGTCAAAACAAAAATCCATACAATAACAAGCCAAAGCCTAGCGCCTAAGCTTTAAACCAAGCCAAGCACTTACACTAGCACATATCATGAGTTAGCAACAATTCAATCCAAAGCATAGTGTCTAAAGCTCTAAACCAAGCCATGAGGAGGGGATCCCACAAGGGGGTTTGCAATACATGTCAACGCGACCTGTAACCATCACACACCATCCAATGCACTGGTACCTGCAACCACATGGAAGCCAAGCACTTGAAATCAACACAACACATGTTAGCCTCAACAAGAACAAACAAATTAAGCTAAAAAAAAATCCCAACTCCCAATACCAAACACTAAGCCTAGCGTCGAACGGGAAGCCCACAAGGAGCATAGAAGGTGCGCAGTGCATCAAACATCAGAACACAATCAACACAGAAGTCATTTACCAAACAATATACAAGCCAATTCTTAGAGCCAAGCATCGAGCCACCAAGGGAGGAGCCTCCAGCCATTACCATAACTCCATCGTAGTTGTAGAGTAGGAGAGGCCTAGGCCGCACTTGCTAAGTGAGAAAGGCGGCAAGCGAATGAGCATTTAGGGTTTGGGAATAGCTTAGGGTTTGAGGATAGAGAGACCGAAGAGTGCGTGTAGCGTTTAGATATGGAGAGCTAGAGGATGCGAGGGTGGGGCATGTTGGCCTTATGCGAGGACCCACGATGCCCTATATTTTTATTTTTTTATTTTAAATGCAATTTAATAAATATGTTTTTCCTTCTTCTTTG
>JZKD02S1672656.1:663550-675832 GCA_000966675.3 Picea glauca
ATTTTTTTTAAACATTATTAAATTTATGTTAAATATCATGATTAGAAATTTATGTTAAACATTATTAAATTTATGTTAAACATCATGATTAGAAATATATGTTAAAATTTTTGTTAAACATCATTCAATTTATGTTTAAAATCTATGATTTAATTAAATAGTTTAATTTTAAAACATTTTAAATTTATTTATATTTAAAAATTATGTTTAAATTATATTTAAATTAATGTTCTAATTCATGTTTAAATTTAAAACTACTTAAGGCGATTAAATTATTAGTAACTAATAAATTAGAATGATTAATTAACTAAGTGAGTGATCAATGTTAATGATAAATTATGATTAGAAATCACGTTAATTAGTTTTAAACGAAAAGTTTAAAGGAGTTATACCAGGATAATCGTGAGGGGTTCTATGCACGCTAGGAAGGTAAGTTAGAGGAATAGGTGAGAGGGGGACAGTGCTAGTGTAACTACCGATCGAGAGGGTTAATAGTTTTCTTAGGCGAAGACATCAAGCTTAGACCCTAACCTAGCCACTTCCCCTAAAGAGAGTAACGTCTGTTTACAGACAAGTAAAAAAAAAAAACTTACGCCTAACCCTATTTTCAAATGAGAATTTTCCTAGACTCACCCTAACAAACTTTTGGTCGATGCAGATTCAATTATATAGGATGTTTAGGACTCGAGGAAGTCAAGGCAGAGGGGCATCAACATAGACACCGCCAACAAGCACCTAGCTCTCATACAACGCTCTTTGGAGGCCATAAATGAGACTTTAAAGGGGCGTCAACCAGCAGGGATCAAAGTGGAACCCCCACCATCTGGATCGGATAATACAGAAGCGTCGATGGATTCAGGGGGAGGACCATCACCTGAAGACATCACTAGAGAACTGTAGAATATCAAACTTCTGGAGTTTTTTGGGGGTCATGCTAGTGAATGTGCAGAAGCATGGTTGGAAGGCATGACAAGGTGTTTTTCCTTAAGATACTATGTGTCTACTTCAAAGGTGAAGATAGTAATTTTTCAGTTGAGAGACAGTTCCTTTAACTAGTGGGGCAACTTGGAAAGGCAACTGCATCTTACCCCAGACACCATATCTTGGGAACTTTTCGAGGAGAGGTTCCGAAGGAAATATCTTCCAGCTTACTATGAGGAACAACAGGTGGGAGTGTTTCATGCTCTAGTACAGGGAAGAAAAACCGTAGAAGAATATGAGATCGGGTTTATGGAATTCATCAAATATGTTTCATACATGGTTAATGACCAATGACAAGTAGAATTCTTTGTCTATGGGTTAAACCCTAAGATAAGGGATATGGTGCAGATGTGGAAACCGTCTTTAGAAGAAGAACCTGTAGAAAATGCGTGTTATGCAGAGGAACACATGAACTTTACTGAAGGTATGAGACTGACCTTTCCACATCATCCTAGATTCGTGGGGAAGGCCTCTAGGACATTTCCCAAAGGAGGGGACTCAAGGCCACCTCCAAATGGTAATAGAGTTGCACCAAGGACAATAGTCACAGGGATTTCAATGGCAGCGAGTGCAACATCTCGTTCATCACCAATGACACAAGTAGGTCCACAACCATCTTAGGGGACATCTAGTAGGGGCAAGGGTTCCAAGGGAAGGAACTCATTTCAGAGACAGTCACAGAATACTGCACAGGTTCAATCCCGTGTTACGTGTTGGGGGTGCGGAGGACCCCATTTCCAGCGTGATTGCCCAGAGTTACAATTAGGATTTGTGCATAGAGAAGGAAAGGCCCTGAGGGGAAGAGAAAGTGGCAGCCACCAGATTTACGCAGTGGTTAATAATCGCTAGGCAGAACATAAATCCACGGTAGTGGAGTCATCAAGTATGCTAAATCATATCAATGTTAAGATTTTGTTTGATTTTGGTGCTACAGATAGTTTCATTTCACCATCTGCATTAGAAAAGAGTGGGTTGGAAGCCTACGAGTATGATGACTTTAAACAAGTCGAGATGGCCTCGAGGGAAAAACAAGCAGTAGGACCTAGCGTTGATAATTGTATAGTAGACTTGGGAGTGTGTACTACCAAGTTGAAGGCATACGTTACTTATCTTGGGGTCTATGACCTAATTATTGGAATGGATTGGTTAGAAGCTCATCGAGGTTTGGTAGATTGTTTCGCAAAAAGGGTGTGTTCTGTCGATGATGAAGTAAGACCAGTAGAGATACATGGTGTACGGAGACTGGTGTCTCTATGCTTTATCTCAACTATGAAGGTTAAGTGGTGCATGAAGCAAGGATGTCAACTGTATGTAGTGGAAGAAGTGAATGAAAGGAAGGGACCCTCCTTGGATCAGTACTCGGTATTGTCAAAATTTAAGGATGTTTTTCTGAATGAGTTACCAGGGTTACCTCCTCAAAGGGAGATTTATTTTACTATTGAACTAAAACTTGGTTCAGAACCAATTTCCAGTACTCCGTATCAAATGATAGTGGAAGAACTTTGTGAGCTGCAAATGTAGTTGAAAGAGGTACTCAACTTAGGACTAATAAGGCCTAGTGTCTCACCTTGGGGTGCACCAGTAATCTTTGTGAAGAAGAAGGATGGATCCTTACGATTATGTATAGATTACAGGGACTTGAACCATGCTATAGTGAAAAATAAGTACCCAATGTTGCAAATAGATGACCTCTTTGATTAGATGAAATGAGCAATGGTATTCTCAAAAATTGATTTGCGATCAGGGTATCACCAGTTAAGGATTAAGGAAGGCAATATTCCTAAAACTGCCTTTTGAACTTGGTTTGGACATTACGAGTTCGTCGTAGTACCTTTGGGATTGACCAATGTGCCAACAATATTCATGAGCCTCATGAATGGATTATTCCGAAAGTACTTAGACCATTTTGTACAAGTCTTTCTAGATGACATCCTCATCTATTCCAAGAATGAAAGAGAACATGAGGAACACTTGCAAGTGGTGTTGTCCTACCTTAGAGAGAACAAATTGTATGGGAATTTGTTGAAGTGCTCCTTCTTCCAGAAATAAATTCACTATTTAGGACATATCATTTCCAGTGAAGGAATCTCTGTGGACCCAGGAAAGGTAAAGGCCATTATGGAATGGCCAGTGCCGAAAAATGTCGATGAGGTAAGAAGCTTCATCGGGCTAGTAGGTTATTATCAGAGATTTGTGGAAGGGTTCTCTAAGATAGTGAAACCCATCACCACCTTGTAGCGCAAGGGCATCAAGTATGAATGGACAGAAGAATGTGATAGTGCATTCATCGAACTTAAGAGGTTGCTAACTAGTGCGCCAATTCTACGAGTGTAGGATATGGAAAAGGACTTCACAGTCTACACGGATGCCTCAAAGAAAGGGTTGGGGGTCGTGTTAATGCAGGATGGAGGAGTGATAGCTTATGCATCAAGGAAGTTGAAGAAACAAGAAGAGATTTACGCTACTCAAGATTTAGAGTTGGCAGCTGTAATGCTAGCTCTGAAACTTTGGAGGCACTATCTTGTAGGGTGAAACTTTGAGCTCAAAATGGACCATCAAATTTTAAAACATATCTTCACTCAAATGGATCTGAATGCCAGGAAAAGGTGATGGAGTGATTTTATGAGTGAGTACGATTTTGGTATTTCATACATCAAGGGAAAGGAAAATGTGGTCGCAGATGCCTTGAGTAGAAGACCACGTGTCTTCTCCTTGTACCCTTAAAAGTCAATCTGAGGGAACGTGTGTTGACACAACTTCAAGGAGACAGTTGGTATTTAAAGGTTACTTTAAACCTCCAGAGTGGGAGGAAATTAGATCCAAAGTATGAAGGATATAGTCTTGAAGTAGACAGACTATTAAGATATCGAGGAAGGATGTACGTCCCCAAAGGTGGGGATATTCGAAGCATCATACTGAAGGAAGCCCATAGATCACTTTATTTTGTGCATTCAGGTGTGAAGAAGATGTACGCAGACATGAGGAAACTCTTCTTCTGGGTAGGCATGAAGCGCGATGTAGTCCATTTCATAACCAAATTCCTAGAGTGTCAACAAGTGAAAGCTGATCACTATCACCCAACGGGTCTCCTACAACCACATGATGTCTCTATGTCCAAGTGGGAAGTCATCTCTATGGATTTTGTAGTGGGGTTGTCGCTCACATCTCATCGACAAAATGCCATTCTTGTGATAGTTGGTAAGTTAACCAAGAGTGCTCATTTTATTCCGGTTAGAGACACTTATGATGTCACTGATGTGGCACATGTGTTTTTAAGTGAGGTCATCTATTTTCACGGGATACCTAAGAAGATCATTTTTTATAGGGACTCAAGATTCACTTCTAGGTTTTGGACAAGTCTGCAGTTAGCGTTGGGGACTCAGTTGAACTTAAGCACAATTTATCATCCTAAAACAGATGGGTAAACTGAGAGAGTAAATCAATTCATGGAATACATGCTTAGGATGTATTTCATGGATAATCAAACCCATTGGGAGAAGTACCTACCTTTGGTAGAGTTTGCCTACAATAATAGTTTTCATAGCTCCATCGGAATTTGACCATACAAAGATTTGTATGGAGGCCATGCAGAACGCCATTGAGTTGGGATAGATTAGAAGATTGAGTAACAGTTGGGCTAGAATTGATTCAAGAGATGGAGGAACAGGTGATTCAGATTAGGCAGAGACTAAAGGAAGCACAGGATAGGCATAAAATTTATGCGGATGCACACAGGACTGATCGAAGTTATAAAGTGGGAGATCAGGTTTTCATTCATATCAGGCCTAATAAGAGTACAATTCGGTTCAGTAAGGGGACAAAGTTGTCACCACGATTTATAGGACTGTTTAGAATCCAAGAGAAAATTTGACCCATTACCTATCGTCTTGTACTGCCACCCCACTTGCATAAAACTCATAATGTTTTTCATGTATCTATTTTATGTCATTATGTTGTTGATGAATCACATAAACTAAATTGGAAGGAATTGCAGGTATCAGACGAGGGAACCCTCACAGTAGAACCGTTACGCATATTGGACCATAGAGTTTGAAAACTCAGGAACCGTCTGGTAGACCAAGTTAAGGTCCAGTGGGACAAGTATAGCCCAGGATCTGCTACTTGGGAAGATGTCGAGATACTACGACGAGATTATCCCTCACTTTTTTTTACCACCTCGAGAATATGTTTCTCGAAGGTTGGGTGTATGTAACACCACCTTTTGAATTAGACAACCATGTTTACCTAAGGCCTAAACACCTTTATTTCCTATTTCACAGTGAAACTATTAAATGATACACTTTAACTTTTAAGACTTATGAACTTTTATGAATGTTTAAATGTATTTGAATAATAACAGATATGATGCGATATATTGTGAGAATGTAAACTTTATGAATGTTTAAATGTATTTGAATAATGATGGATATGATGAGATATATTGTGAGGATGTAAATTTTATGAATGTTTAAATATATTTGAAAAATGATGGATATGATGTGATATATTGTGAGAATGTAAATTTTATGAATGTTTAAATATTATTGATGATGTTGGATATGATGTAATCTATTATGTGAATGATAATTATATGAAAGGGTAACATTAATTGAATTATGGGATATTATGAGATCTATTTCTAACTTGAAAACTTTGATGTTAAAGTTGTTGGTACAGGGATACCGAATTGAGATTTTAGTTGTATGCAATTACATGTTAAAAATGCATAGATGCGTATGAGTTTGTGTTACAAACTAATCTACAGGTCATTGGGCTATGAAATAGCCAAGGGATAATGATAATAAAAGTGGATGTCAAGACCACTGACCAAGAAACAATATGGTATGAATCTTTGTATGTGAAATTATATTGGTTTGGATACAATGCTATGATATGTGGACCAATGCACGATTTCGAGTGGTGAGATTGCCCAAAACTAAATAGACGATGACAAAACACCCAGCAGCACGAAGCCACTGTACATTCTATTGTATGGTGTGGACCCTAGTCATGATTAGGACGGGTGGAGGCATTTCCCACTGTGTATCCTCCAAAACCTAAAGTCATGGGAGGATGGTATTAACTCACGCTCCCCTAGACGTGTGATGATGACTTTCAGTTGCCTTCTGGGGAAGCTTGGTCAAGATAGTGACACTTCCACTTACTGGTTCTATTTGGAGTTAAGTCAATATAGTTGATGCTCCAAAATAGTCTAGCAGAGGAAGGATAGGAATGGAAGATGGAAGTAAGTTAGGGAGGAAGGATGAGTAGAAATAGTTGATAGTGTATGGAGATTTGTCTTATGGTGGAATTTATTGTTTTTCCTTCTGAAAATAAAATGGATATATATATGAATATTCATAATTATGTAACTAACAATTGTCTAAATAACATTGTTGAGCTACATAATTGTAATTAAAGGATTTTGCAAACATTTGATTGGTTTATTGTCTTTTATAAAATGAATAGTCTTGTTGAATGGATTGGATGCATATGGAAATTACTATAGAGATGACAATTATTGATATTAGTATATGAACGAGACTTGTATGTACTAGCTACACATGCATTTCTTGCACATGTACACTAGTATGTATGAGTTTCTTGGCTTACGCACTAATAATGTCGGTTATTCGTTATGAATGTGTGAACTATGTTTCTTTTCCCTTGTATCATAAAATAATTTAACTTCGGGACGAAGTTTCCTGAAGGGTGGGTGTATGTAACAACCCTAGTAAAATAATTGCTTAAGGTTTATCAAGTATAATTAATTAAATAATTAACCGTCCTAATGTATATTAGTTATATAATGATTATTTATTAATAATATTAATTAATTAATTAATTATTGTTTAATATATGTTGATTAATTAATTAATTATTTAATTAATTAACTCATTTAATGTTTGGGTAACGAATTAAAAGTTTAATAATTTTTAATTTATTTAAATAGAAAACTTAACATATGAAGGGATAAGGCATTGAATGCAAGGATAAGGCATTAAATGGAGGGATAAGGTGGGTGGCATTGAATGAAGGGAGGAGGTGGTGAATTGCAAGTAGGATATGAGGGGGCAGAGGCATTGGGGAGAGGGACTTTTGGAATTTTGGGGGAAGGAATCATTTTTTTGAGATTAGGGACTCTATTTTCTGGTTTATATTTTTTTGGTTTGGAGTTTGGGTGGACTGTTACAGGGGAGCATTAGTTGCTAGGAGTTTTGGGCTCGGGGGCCAGGAATCCTCATGTAATCCTAGAGCTAGGGAGCTGGATAGGCTCTGTTCCTAGCTGGTAGGGAGGAAAGATTCGATTTTGGGCAGAGTTTGGCCAGAGCAGTGAGGACAGATGAAGATTGGAGGAATAGCATCAGTCAGAGGTATGTATTTTCATGATTACGCTGTGTTAGGTGGTTGTCATCATGTTGCTGAATTTGCTTATATGCTAAACAATAAAACTTCTTATACATTGAAAGAAATTTTATCGTTAAACTTATGAATCTTATTAGGCTTTGTTAAATTAGGATCTTACAAACAACATTTCTCTCTTTTGAAAATTCTTTATCCTTGCATTTTGTTCAAAATATTTTTGATACTCTATTTTCTCTGAGAAGTTCTATTCAGGGATTTAATTCGTTCTTCCTCCAATTTCAATAACTAGTTGATCCTCTTTTTCATAGGTGCACTATCTTTTGCATCTTCTATATTCACTACAAAAGTGAAGGCATTGAGAATGAGGCCAATTGGAAATTTTTCTTCTTTTCCATAAACCAATGTATACGAATACGTCCTAGTTCTATCTTTCAGAGTTGTTTTGTTTTCTCATAGTGCATCAGTCAACTTTAAATGTCAATTCCTTTGGTTATTTCAATAGTTTTCTTCAATATCTGAATGAGTGTCTTATTAATGGATTATGCAACAACATTCCCTTATGGATAATATTTTGATGAATACCCCATAAAAATTCCATATTCTCCAAAAAATTCTGTAAATTTTAAACCAATGAAAATCGACCCATTATCAATGATGAATTTTTCTGGGACACCGAATCTTGAAAAAATATTATCTATGAGAAACTTAATCAACTCTTCATAATCAACCTTTTTTACTGCCACTTCTTTTGGCCACTTTGTAAAATAATCTGTAGCGGTGAGAATATATATATGTCCCTTTCTTAACTTTGGGTTTATTGTCCCAATGACATCAAGTCCCCATTGGGAAAATGGTTGTTCTAAAGATATAGGTTTTAATAGAATTACATATTTTTTCATTTTCCCTAAAAATTGTTGAGAAGATACATAATTCCTTATTGTAGCATATGAGTCTTTAAAAATTGGTGGCCAATAAAACCCAACTCTTATTATCTTATGGGAGGTGGTGGTAGGTAAAAAATGTACACCACATATTCCTTCATCCAATTCTCTCATTAATTCTTGAGATTTATTTTCATCAACACATCTTAACAATATTCCATCATAGTTTCTTCTAAACAATATATAAACAATCAAAAAATATTGATTTGAGTTCATATTCAATGCTCTTCCCTCTTTAAGATTCATGGTGACTGGAAATTGTCTGGACCTCGAGTAGAATACAATATCTTTATACCATTTCGAATCTTCCATGGGTTCTCCTACTGAGATTGAAATCATTGCATCCAAAGAATCACTATTTTAAATGAGCTTACATAAAACTTGTTCTTTGACTGACTTTAAAGGTTTAATTTGAATATCATATTCTTGAATCTTCGCTGATCATTTTTCCCATTTTCCTTGTCTCAATTTTTGATTCAAAATCATCTTCAAAGGAGAGGATGGAACAAAAGCAGTGAGATGAGAATTTAATATGTAAGTCCGAAAGTGCACCACCTCTTTTACAAGAGATAAGGCTTGCTTCTCCAATTCATAATCATGAAGGGTTTTTCTCATGAAGATAATTGGGAGTTATTAACCCTTGGTATTCCTCTGAGTAAGAATAGATGCAACCACCGTTTCTGTAGAGAATGAGTAAATGATGAAGTCCCTTTGAAAATATGGGCTAATAAGGAATGGATCTATAGTGATTTCCCTTTTGATATTATTAAAATATTCTTGTGTATTCATTTTCCATTCAAACCTTTGGTGCTTTTTCAACAATAAATTGATCGACTTCACAATACTTGCATAGTCAGGGACAAATCTTCGAACGTAGTTGATCTTTCCAAAAAATGATTGAACTCCTTTATTAGATGATGGGGGTTTAAGTTCATTTATAGATTTAACTCTTTCAATACCTATGTAGATATCTTCCTTGAACACAATGAGACCCAACAATTTTTCTTGAGGTACAACGAATAAACATGTTTATTCTTTGGATTTAAGGAAACACCATATAATCTATTGTTGGATCATGTTGTCATTAATGTCAATGGTTTGATTATTTGGGAGATTGTTTGATCATATGTCATTGATGCAAATGGTTTTGGTTTGATTGATGTCAAGTAATTGATTGATTGATGATTGATGAACAATGTATATGCATTGATGAGAATGATAGATGTCCAAGTGAAAACCAATTGATAAAGATGGATCATTAATATGATGCCCTTGATGAGAATGATATATGTCCAAGTGGAAACCAATTGATAAAGATGGATCATTGATATGATGCCCTTGTTGAGAATGATAGATGTCCAAGTGGAAACTAATTGATAAAGACAAATCATTGATATGATGCATTGATGAAGATGGATCAATGAGTTGTCATTGATACATGATGCATAGTTGATATATATGATGCAGTGGTGAATTGATGCAAAGATGAATCATTATCGTCTTATCATGGTTGATAAGGTGCACAAATGGATGAACTGCAAAGTGGTCCCTTTATGGTGAAATCCCTCACGGGAAGACGCTTTACGGATTGAGTTATCATAGAAGAATGGTTGGAGGAACCATGCTTTCATGTGGATTAATGAGATGAATATCAATGAAGATGTTGGTGAAACCATCCTAGATGGATAGTGCTTGACATTCCATTTCTGGAAATATGTGAAATGCCACATAATTCCTCACGGTTTGAGAGTTATGGCTCTATGAAGTTGAAGGACCCCTATATGATGGCTTGAAGCCCCAAAAGGTCAAATAAGTCAAAGTGATTGAAAAGAAGAAATCATTATTTAAATGATAAAGTAAAGTGAAAAAATCAAGAAAGATTATTTAAATGATAAAATGAAGTGACAAAATCAAGAAGGAATATTTAAATGATAAAGTATTGGAGAACTTTCTATTCATGGAAAGTGGTTAACCCTAAAATAAGGAAAATAGGTTAAGTGACCTAGAAATGGGTTAAGTAACCTAAAAATGTGTTAAGTGAACTATAAGATGAAAGTATAAATAAGAAGCTAGGATCTCCTGTAAAAGGTACATTTGGTAAGAATCCTTTTTGGATCAATGGAGAGCTTCTTGTGAATATATTGTGGAGTACTGATGGAGAGATTCTTGTGAGAGCATCCTATTGGTGTGAATATATTAAGCATGATTGAAGATCTATTTTGAGGAAGAGAGTGAGAGGAGGATCTCATGGACACATCAAAGTTTTGGCAATATCGGATATCTTGACGTCAAAAGTCTCGGATTCACAGAAAACCCTATTTTATGATGTCCACGTGGGTTGTTTGTGTATAGGGTGTGTGTACACGTGGGATGGCTGTGTATAGGGTGAGTGTACACGTGGGATGACTGTGTACATGGACCGTGGAGTGGATAAAATCATGGATATTTTTGTTTGCGCTAGTGTCAAGCTCTTGGATGATGAGGCAGGTTCCAAATCTACATTCTATGGCTTCAGATCTATCACTAAGACACTGGTATGGTTACATTATTTTCTTGATGGATACTATTGTTTGATGTGTTGTGAATGCTTAGGGAATTCTTGGTATGGCTTCTATGATGTGGATCAGTTTGGTTGATTTGGTTGATGGAGTGAGAAGCACTCTTGTGATTCAGTAGTGACATGATTGCTATGGTATACTAGTTATTTATACATGATTGAGATATTATTCATATTGATTTGTTGTGGAGCATGAGCAAGCTATTGGAGAGATTGGATGTGTTGTGACTGGCTGTGGGTCAGTTTGGATAGTGGAAGACAGAAGAGAAAGTGATTGTAGGTTGTAGATTATCTGAGCATGTGAAGAAAAGAAAAACCCTAGTTGCTCAGAAGCATATGCTTGTTCCATTATACACAGGCCGTGTTCACACGCAGGCTGTAGTGAGCCAGGGCGCGTGCACATGCGGGCTACACTACTGACAGGTCGTGTACCTGCTGATAGATTTATATCTGTTGAGGATTGTTGCCTCATCTTAGTTGGTGTTGAGAATGTAAGTTGAGTCTTGCATATAGAGATGGTGCTCTTGTAGAGTTGTACTCTATTCATTTTTTATTGATAAACCCCAAGGATTGTAGTCTGTAATAAAAAGAAAATTGTACATACATTGTTGTAGGAAAATCTCCCCGCGGACAGGTATATTGCCTCAAAGAGCTATACCGTAAAATCTAAGACAGAAAGTGCTTAATGTGGACACTGAATTCCTTTCAAATCTATACAAACTGATGCATCAGGAGGAAGGAGAAAAAAAGTACCTCTTTATTGATGTTTGTCCCTGCACGCTCCGAGTTGAGCTCCAATCTTTCGCTCCTCAATGAGCCCTATAGACAAACAAAGTACGACCAATTCCTACCCTATTGATATTAGCTTGAAAACAGATCTATCTATCAACGATAAGTTCATGTAATATCAGACACAAACTAGAAAGAAACAGGCCAAGCGTGTCATATTAATGAGAACAATGACAACAGTACTTACAATCATAGATGCGAATGTGACAGCTTCGTCAAGTCCCCTTTGTCCAACCCTTGCTCAAAAGATCCACGACCTAGATGATAGCAACTTCACTGATCACTCTCCTTCAGTTCATTGTGTCTTTCCTATGAGATCATAGGTTTCATGCTAGCAATTCTTCCCCAAAATATCTTTGTTCCAACACCACTTATAAGATCATAAGTTTGGTGTGATTCTCCTTTTCCCAGTCCCCTTTCACCATTAGAAATCTTTCTTATATAGCCTTGGAGAGGATTTAACCACTTGAGATATCCTTGGGGAAGTTGAGGATTTGCCTCCTTCAGTTAAGGATTTGCCCTAAGATCATGGATGGACTAGGGATTCGAATCCAACTGCCTTCCAAGAATGAAAGGATCCTTCCCCCATTCATCTCAACAACTTAACTACTACCCAGAATAGGTAGCGCTCCCTCAAAAGGACCATCA
>JZKD02S1672656.1:675907-692905 GCA_000966675.3 Picea glauca
TTTTTGAGTTGTTTTCAAATGGAAAAAGGTTCAGAGCCTGCTAACTCATTTCTCCTCTTCCAAATCAAATGTTTGAGGTGTTTCAAGTGTTCTTCTCATGTCATTATAGGCACGACATAGGCATCATGGAAGTATGCTTCCTTCACACTTGCGTCACTTGTGAGAAACATGTGACACTTGCGACACTTGTAATGATGACACTTGAGACACTGTCGAAGTGAGTAATTTTGACGTGTAACGGATTGCCCCCCAAAGTATTAAGTTAGTAGACAGGAACTGATAACTAAAATGCTTTGTAGACTTTCAAGCAAGGGTATAGATGTAGAGAACCTGACAAAAGATGCACACAAACATCCAACAAATATTATGACATGTTTCAAACCTAAGGCAGGCATACATATGCTTGGGTGATCAAGATTTGTAAGATATGGCCGCCATAAAATACACTGTGGATCCATAATTGTATTGATAAAAAGGTATAGCCACTAAAAATACACTATGGATCTATACTCTGATGACATGAACTGATCGTAGCCACAAAGAATACACAGTGGATCTACGAGATGAAAAGACATAGCCACAACCAATACAAAGTGGATCTATGTAACAAATATGTGTCATTGTTCAAAAGAAACTCCATCGCAACCTAGGCAAAGTACATATGAAAGTGATCAATCAACCCAGGGTCTTCTTACCGATCCTAATGTGGTACGAATCTAACCATGTGAATAGATGTCCTGATGTCAAACATGGTAGAAACCACTTGATTACCGGTCAATGGTGTGAACCGTTAACAAGTGCAAGGGAGATCACCATTAATGTCAATGATTCTCAAGGTACCCTAGTACATTCCAACGAATGTTATTGGATGAGCTAGAGTCGAACATCCATGGAATTATCCGATTAGAGGTCAATGATGTAAACCTATTGTCGAATGTGAGGAGGTCTGCCATTGAGGCATGCAGGTCCCAAAGTACTAACTTGTTTCTAATCCTGATTCCTAGATAATGTGTTGAGGTCGACAGGAATAGGCTCATCAAAGGAGGGCCTTGATGTATCCCACATCAGCGACATGAAACAAACATAGAGATGTAATTGGTAGATCAAATGAAGATGGACTGACACGGGTTTTGAGACAATATATTTGGGATGGATGACTCTAGAGGTGGGTACTTCCCTTGAACACTGAGGCACAACAACAAAAACATGACATGGGCCAACACTTGATGATGTAGTGGATGCTGTGACTTGCGTCGGGTGACCCAAAGAAGTGAAAGAAACTCAAAGGATTGGCTCAGTGTAGAGGTTCAGTGGATTAAGATGTGCGCAAAGACAAAGTGCCATGTTCAAGGGCGACTCTAAGAGTTACTTGGTAATGTCCTCAAAAAGAAACTGTTTGGCTTACTTCTTTCAATTTTCCCCCCATCCAGATAAACAAGTACCTCTTTTTAATTTAACGAGCTCGAGGAGGGTAACACATGCTCGATAAAACTCACCTTTGGTAAGTTCCACTTCCTTTGTTTAATGAACTGGAAGAAGTAAGGGTTTGATCCCGTATGGGCCTATCGATGTGTGTTTTAGCAAGTCCAAAGACAGAAAAATCGAAGGTTTTTCATGATTATAGAGTCTGGAAAAACACTTAAAAGAGAACTCTCTTAGTTCCTTTTTCGTAAAGTAGTCTGATGAGACCGAAAAAGAGATAAAATATCGCTCAATAGACGTTTTATTCAAATACTTTAACAAGCATGAAGAGAAC
Source organism: Picea glauca (assembly GCA_000966675.3). Classification (NCBI taxonomy): domain Eukaryota; kingdom Viridiplantae; phylum Streptophyta; class Pinopsida; order Pinales; family Pinaceae; genus Picea; species Picea glauca. Next base: position 677,664 of record JZKD02S1672656.1, read on the forward strand.
AAGGTGCTCGACAATCTTTTCATCTTTAGAGTGTCTGAAAAGAGCTTAAAGGAGACTCCAGGGGGTTCCTTTTTCGTGTATCCATACAGGTCCGAAAAAGAGATAAAAGTCTACCCAGATGCATTCTCATGTATTTACGAGCACAAGAAAGAGCAAACACTAAGCTCGGTATGCCCCCAGCTTGAAAGCTAGTGGATTAACTCCAGAAAGATCATCAAAGGCTGGAGACATGCCCTCCAAGCTTCGATTCATTCACCGGCTCTGAGGTCATCACCAATTTCTCTAGTAGATAAGAAAAAAGAGAAGGGTGGATGAAAAGAAGGTTCAAGAGAGGTGACTGTTTCATTTTTTAACGAGCTTGAAACAGGAAAAGAACTATGTTCAGAGCCTCTGTTTCATTTTTTAACGATCTTGCCACAAAGAAGAGAAACTATGCTCTTGGTTACTTCTTGATGATGGCTTCCGAGAGGATAATGCTATGGAAGGATACCATGTCAAGGGACAAAACTCGGTCATGGCTTCCAAGAGATCTTCACCGGATGGAAGAGAATCACTCTGGAAGGAACACATGTCGAGGGTCATGACAGGGGTAAGGAGATCGAGCTCCAATAACCCTACCGAAGAGATGACCATGTCATGGGAGACAATGCCACATAATTGACATGCGACAGAGGTGATATTGTCTGCATATAAGAACCACTTAGGGAGGTAACCTAGTCGGGGCCGATGAATGAAAGTTGATCAATAGTCACAATTATGCCATCGTGAGGGAAAGATATAACATGGAAAAGGGTGGATACAAGATCTTTCATAGCATATACATAATCCAACCCAAGGAGTAAATCGAAATCCAAGGGGTCTCGGACTACCATGACATCGATAGAGACAGTTTTCCCTCCCAAAGTTAGAGGAAACTGAGGAAGGATCCCTAAAGGTTGACTAGTTCTTCTGTTAAAAGCTAACAGATTCTGTGTAACCAGTGTAAGTTGTGGACAACCCAAAGCATACCAAGCAACAGAAGAAAAAATACTAACGAATGCACCTTCATCTATCAGTGTTTGAGGAACGTCCCGACCACAAACCTATACTGTAATCTAGAAAGGAATGTGTGAGGGAAGACGAGGTCTAGTTAGCACACCCCAATCAAAAAGAATGGATTTAGTACTTGGAGGGGGTTTCACAGGAGAAGGATGAATTCCCCCAGGTACGATAGAGTCTATATTAATGAGAAAAACATGGGTCGCATTGGGTTTACTCTCTAGAGGGAGAGTAGGATCGACCGATGATTGGATCGGATCGACCGCACAGGCACTCCTCAAAGGAAGAGTGTGATTGATCAATGATGGAATCAGATCAGCGACTTTTGCACTCTTCGGATGAAGGGTGGGACTGACCGAGGAAGGGACTGGATCATCCACTTTAGCACTCTTCTGAGGAAGAGTGGGGCTGACCAAGGAAGGGACTGGATCAGTCACTTTAACATTCCTCAATGGAGGAATGGGATTGATCGATGGCGAGACTGGATCGACCACTTTGGCACTCTTTAGAGGAAGAGTGGAACTGACTGAGGAAGGGACTGGATCAATCACTTTGGCACTAATCAAAGGAGGAATGGGATCAACCAATGGCAGAACCGAATTGACCACTTGAGTTTCATTCTCCAAGGGAAGAATGGGGTCGACGGGTGGAAATGGATCGACCGCTTTGGTGTCACTCTATAACAGGAGAGTGGGATCAACCGAGGATGAAAACAGATCGACCACTTTGGTATCACTCTTTTGATGAAGAGAGGGGATGATCAATGATGGAATTGGATCAGCTACTTGGGTTCATGGTTCAATCGAGGAGGAAACTAGATTGACCACCTGATCAACTAGACTGATCGGGGATGGAACCGGATTGACCAGTCCATCAACCAATGATGGGTTGGAGGAAAGCTTACGATAACCTTTTGGAAGTTGATTTTTTTCCAAAACAGAAGAAGCCTCGTCCATGTGAGGACAAAGGTGAGAGTAATGATTACCTTTACATAACATGCAAGGGAACTTGACAATTTTCTTCTTCTTACCAACCTGAACATCACTAGTTGATGGGGAATCATCGACATGACCGACAGAGGTTGATGATGTGGAGGACCACATTTCTAAGACCTGGGTAAGACCAGGGAAATCCCTCAGAAAGTGGTCACCCTTACAAAGGCTACAAGGGAATTTGGGTTTTGGATTCTTCATTTTAATCTTGTTGACCTCACCAACACTCCTAGTACTGTTAACAGTAACTGGTTTCTTAGAATCAACATCTAATGTTGTTGGGGACTTTATCCTTTTTGGGTTATTCTTATTCTTCTCTTTCCGTTTCTTCTTCTTCTGATCAACCTGGCTACTTTCTTTAGAGATTTCACTAGGCAAAGAAGGAGAAATGGAAGGAGACTTGATGGGCAAAGAAGGTGAAAATTGGACATGAGGTTGATGTGTGGGTGGTGTATTGACATCCAACGTATTAGGTGCAACTGAAACATTGGGAGGATTCGGGATCACCGGAGTGGGGAACAACCAAACTAGTAATCCAATAGTGAGTCCTGGAAGACTCAATGTGGCAACATATGGAGGACCAAAGTTTCCAAACGAAGGAAAAGTATAAGGTTCCCCAGGAGAAGGGGTTCCTCAATTGGTACTCCCAGGATTTGATGCCATTATCACTGACTCGACCTAAGGTCCACTAAGTAAAACAAACAACACACGTTATGAATATAATAAGAAACCAGTCAAACAAATCTTCCTACGATGAAACCACTAGTTGGTGATGAAATCCAACGTTGCGAGATCAAAATAGGAAGGGACGGGGATAAAGCGGGTGGATCAGTTACATTGGCAACCTGCTTAATGGACTTATGCCTTGGTGCAAGCTTCCACACAATAATTTTGTATTTACCCTCTAAGTAGCCTAAGTGAGTTTGACCAACGTCTATTCCAGGTACAGTGAGACTTCCCTTCACCGTCACCTTGTGTGAGACCCTAAATATTGTGGCTACTAAGGTCACCAATTCATAGTCAGCCCCTGGGCGGGTACAGTCGACAGTCTAGTCGAAACGTATTGGCAGGATAACAAGTCTGAAATCATCTTGAAAGGATCCCACACATAATCGTGGGTATACCTTCCAGTGACCCCCAATATATGATCTGACCACTACAAACAGTTGGGCCACAGAGGGATAATCTTCGTAACTCACCCGAAGCGACCTCGTGCGTAACCCCTGTGTGAGAGGGGAATCCCAACAAGCCAATACGACAATTGTATTTAACTCTCCCTACCGCAAGATACTAATTTTGTTCGATAGATTTGGAAAGTTATCCTTTCAACCTATCCCAAATCCCTACACTTTAAACTAATGTAGGTTTGCTAACAAAGATGTAAAAAGTATGATAAATTTTAGTTAAGCGTTGATTTTAATGGTTGTTGTTTACTCAGAGGGTGTATGAAAGTGAAACTGATGGAATGATGACTCAATTCCCAAAAATATGCATGAAATATGATAACCAATCGTTTCTTTTCAATGAATACCTATTTAAGGGAAAGAGGAAGAGTCGTTTTCACTATCAAACACTTGATAAGGAATGCCCTCAATCAATTTTGTTCTCAATCAAATCCAACACGATGCTACAACATTTCAGAAATGCAAACTAATATGCAAACTAATCATTAAGATGTACTTTTGTCATTTTCATGCGAATGATAATCAATTCAATGAAAAATTTCGCTTGCCAACTACCCTTTCCGATCAAGGAGATTCAGATAAGAATATGCAGATTTTGCACAAACAACACACTCTTTTGCAATCAAACAAGAGAAAGAAAAACAAAAATGCAAAAGGAAGGAAAAAGAGATTGGATCAGATGACCTCAAAGAACCAAATGAGAAGAGTCACAAACTTCTAATGTCCTTCACTAGAGTTCCCGCTCAGTCGGATAGGAGAGAAGAAAGCAGGGGATCGAGTTCAAGCTCTCAACAACAAAAACTCAAAACGAATGAAGAAGGGAATAAAATATGAGCAAAAAGGTGTTTACTTCTTAGGAGGAAGCATGTCAAAGGTCAAAGGAAGGATCATTGAATCACAAAACAGCTCAGCAAGTGAAAAAACAGGGTGTGGACCTCCAAAAATTGCAAATCTTGAAGAGATTTTGGGCAAAAAAGGGTTGGTGCTCTGGTAGAAAGGCCACTAGAGCATTATAAATCTCTTTCTAACACTACCATGGAGTGTTGGCACTCTGCTAACATGGGAATGGGGGCGCCAGTCTCAAAAGACTCATAAAAATGTCCAAAAACCCAAAATTTTGATCAAATTTTGACAGGCAAGCTGAGTGTGATGGGGTAAAGAGTCAATCAGCAAGTGAAATCAGATATGAAGGGGTGAACATGGTCTGAAAAAAATCAAAGTTTAAGACAAGGTCTATGAGGAAAAAATCAAAACCAAAATTTCTAATTCGATTCCCCAGCGGAGTCGCCAGTTTCTGTTGTAGGAAAATCTCCCTGCGGACAGGTAGATTGACTCAAAGAGATAGACCCTAAAATCTAAGACAGAAAGTGCTTAATATGGACACTGAATTCCTTTCAAATATATACAAACTGATGCATGAGGAGGAAGGAGAATAGAAGTACCTCTTTATCGACGTTTGTCCCTGCACGCTCTGAGTTGAGCTCCAATCTTTCGCTCCTCGATGAGCCCTGTAGAAAAACAAAGTTCGACCACTTCCTACCCTATTGATATTATCTTGAAAATAGATCTATCTATCAACGATAAGTTCATGTAAGATCAGGCACAAAATAGAAAGAAACAGTCCAAGTGTGTCATATTAATGAGAACAACGACAACAATACTTACAATCATAGATGAGAATGCGACAGCTTCATCAAGTCCCCTTTGTCCAACCCTTGCTTGAAAGATCCACGACCTAGATGATAGAAGTTTCACTGATCACTCTGCTTCAGTTCATTGTGTGTTTCCTACGAGATCATAGGTTTCATGCTAGCAATTCTTCCCCAAAATATCTTTATTCCAGCACCACTTATAAGATCATAAGTTTGGTCTGATTCTTCTTTTCCCAGTCCCCTTTCACCATTAGAAAGATTGCTTATATAGCCTTGGAGAGGCTTTAACCACTTGAGATATCCTTGGGGAAGTTGAGGATTTTCCTCCTTCAGTTAAGGATATTCCCTAAGATCATGGCTGGACTAGGGATTCGAATCCAACTGCCTTCCAAGAATGAAAAGATCCTTCCCCCATTCATCTCAACAACTTAACTACTACCCAGAATAGGTAGCGCTCCCTCAAAAGGACCATCAGAGTGTTGTATCTCTCCCTAGTAGGCTTTAGGGGGGCGCCAACGCTCTCAAAATCCCAGAAGAGGTATAGGGGAGATTTATAACGCTCCCAGACAGTGTAAGGGGGAGCGTCGACGCTCCCAGAAGAGGTATAGGGGAGTGCTCTCCTTCAAAAGCTCAGTTTTTGAGTTGTTTTCAGATGGCAAAAGGTTCATGAGCCTGTTGAATCATTTCTCCTCTTCCAAATCAAATGTTTGAGGTGTTTCAAGTGTCATTCTCATGACGTTATAGGCACGACATAGGCATCATGGAAGTATGCTTCCTTGACACTTGTGAAACTTGTGAGCAACATGCGACACTTGCGACACTATTGAAGTGAGTAATTTTGACGTGTAACACACATCTTGTGTTCTTTGTGTTCATTGTGATGATGACTTGTTGATGATATATTTTTGATATATGACTGGTTATAAATGACAACAATGGGTAATGAATAAATGTTGAACACTAATTGATGAGTTTTTTTGGAAGAGGGAAGTTTTGGGAAAAAGAGCCCCACACTCATTCACCCCCCCCTCTAAGTGTGGTAGGTGTGTCTAACATCTACACCTATAAAAAAAATTCCTTAGGTGATGAATGTGATCACTCCTTGTTTTTGAATGTACTGTTAAGTCATATTGATAATCCATCATGAATTTTCTTATCAAGACCTCAAAATAATTATCCATAGCCCTCTGAAATGTAGCTCCTGCATTCTTCAAACCAAAGGGAATCCTAGCATATGCATATGTCTCCCAAGGTGTTACAAAATATGTCTTTGTTGTGTCTTCTTTAGAAATGAAGACTTGATTATACCCAGAAAAATCGTCCAACATGGACATGAAGGCTAATCACATGACTTGTTGAAGAAGAAAATCGATGTTAGGTAAAGAATAATTATCCTTTATACTTTCTTTGTTAAGGTGCCTCAAATATGCACACATCTGATTCTCCCCAGTCTTGGTTCTTCCTATCACAAGATTTGAAAGCCAATCAGAATGTATAATGGGGTATATTATTCCAGCCTTCTTTAATTTCTCCAATTCAATCTTTACAAGAGGTTTTAATTTGGGGTTCATCATCCTTGTTGTTTTCTTGACCGAATTTGCCCCTTCTCTCAAGAGAATAATACATTGAAATATTGTTTTATCATAAGCCTTCAAATCATCACAAATCCATGTGAACACATCAATATATTATTTAAATAATACAACATATTGATCAACTTCCTCAATTGTGCAATCAAATCCCAAGTTGACATATTTTGGGGAACTGTCAGTTCCAATATTATTTTTTCTTGTTTCTTGAACCTTTCGGAGTGAACTTTCTTCCAATATATTCTTATCATGATCGTCTCTTGTAAAAGAGACTCAGATTGAATACAATCCTTCGAGACAACATACCTGTGATTTCCTTCATCATCATCATCGTTCAATTTTTTTTTTCCAATTGTTCATCATTCTCAAATACTTGGAAATATTGTTGGTTATCAGGTGAATAAGGCCATAATACTCCTTTTACTTGAAGATATTTTTTTCTTTAAACAACATCTGGGTTTGACAATGAGGCCGCCAAAGCTCAGAGTTCCCAGCTCAGAGTTGCCAGTCACAATTAGATGTTCTATCGTCATTTCTTTTGAAGAATCATTCCCTAAATCAAAACTGCATATTTTTTCTCAATATTGGTACATGCAAATTCAAGTCTGATAGCATGTGGATGCACAATCTTTCTTGGACTTAAAAGGACAATTACAAATCCACTCCCGAAACTTAACAAATATTCATTGAATGACATCCTCTAATAACCTTTAAATGGATTCTCTTGATTCTCCATACCTTGAATTTGCTCCGAGATTTCAATATGTTCCATGTCTAGGATAACATAGTTTTTGATCCCAACGTCTATATAATATTCCATTAATTCATTATCCTTCTTTTTGAAAGATAATGGTTTATTGGGTTCATGAGGAACCTTAATCATTTCTCCTTCTTTGTCTGGAAGCATCATGTATCCTACAATAATAGATGACCAATCTCTTCCTAAAACAACTCCATATGCAGGAGGAAGGTATATCACAATAATATTGAAAACTGTAATAATATGGGGAGTCGTCATGATCCAAGAATAAAAGTATTTGATTTCTCCATAAGATGGCACTTGTTTGGAATCGATTGCATATATACTTTCACTAGTATCATAATATTTGGTGTAGTTCATGCACAATTCCTCCATGATTGCTAGTGGCATAATATTATTGGTCATGACAATATCGACTAAATAATTATGAATTGAAACATCATTATTTTCCATTGAAATATAAAATGGTGTGATTTTACCTCTCAAATTGATGATTGATTTGTTTTGGAATTATAAAAATAGATTCCATTTCTCTAGATCGATCATCCAACAATTTCAAAATGTTTTCCCTTTGTTGGGGAATCTTCACCACTTTTCTAAAAGGAAGAGTTATCCTTAGTTTACTCAAGTCCTCTACGACATTGTATTTCATCTGCGTTGGGTTTGACATCAGGTGTTTCTTGTTTCTTCCAATGCTATCTGTCACATTCTCATTTGCCTTTTTCTCATTCATTTTTTCTTTATCTTTTTCATTTTCTCTTTCAGAATCATTTTTGTTCTTGGATTTATTTACAAACTCTCTTGTATGGGAAACATTATCTTGTGATTCAAGGTCATTGTCTCCTTCCTCAAATATATACATGGACTTCTCACATCCATCCATCTATACAGTTTTGGAACTTTCATCAGGTAAATAATAGTTCCCTTACTCAACCATTTTGTCATCATATACATCATCCAGAACAGTTGCATTGGGGATTGGTTGCTTGGGAAACCTTGGCCTTTGTGTATTATCAGTTTTTTCAAACCTCAATCTCTTTTCTTGGGAAGGGTTCCTTCTTTGATTTTCGAATGGAATTTTTCGATTTTCTACACAATTTTCCCCCTTCTTAATATGGTTAACTCATTCTGCATTTTCCTGATGGTTCGATTCATTTGTGCAATTTCAATTCTTTTCTTGGTTTCTTGTGCCACAACAGGTTCTACTTTCACATATGGGATGATTCCCTTAAAAAATCCTCCTCCAATTATTTGATTTTGGGTCGGTTGTCGCTTTGGTTCTTTGTTCTTTCTTGAGCTAGAGGCTCCTTGATTATCAATACTTAAGCCTCCCAACTACCTTTTTTCTTTTCCTAGGATAATTTCGGGGTCGACACTCATCTCAATCATAATTTCTTCCATCTAAGTGGATTTAATCATTGCTTCCTCCAAGGTATGCATCTAGGATGTTCTCATAGCATATTTCACATTTGGGGGAATCACATTATTATAACAAATGAGTATGAATGGGTCTATAGTTATTTTATCTTCTATAATCTTACTCAAGGTTTTATTGAACCCAATGTTAAAATATTGTATTCTCTCATTCTTCCTCAAACCAATGTGGATGAAATCGATGAAAAGTGTATGATATGCAACTAGAGGGTCGAATATAGTCAGGGACATGGATTTGAGGTCATTAAACAAACTAATTGACCTACTGGGTAATGTTGTATACCATTCATAAGCTCTTCCCCATAAGGTTTGAAGAAATAACCTTAACATCACATCGTCATATTCAACACGAAGAAAATAAAAAACATCAAGAAATAAGTTAAGGCTTCTTTTGGCATCGATTGTTCCGTGTCCAAAAAATTCCTTCAAGTTACCCTTAGGAAGAATAGGGGGGTCATGTTTCTCACCCTAGATATTTAAAGGGGAATCTCTTACTCTTATTTGTTTTTTGAATATTAGGTTTTCTTGACTTCTTCCACCACCTCATCCACCTCATTGTCTCTCCTCATGAGGTTATATTTGTGGTTCTTCTCATGGTTGTTCATTTCTTTCTGCCATGTCCAAAGATGTTTCAGGAATATGTTTCCCACTTCTTAGAATACAAATTTTCTTTCATTTACTTTTGGTAATGGGTCTCTTCTATTCGTCTAGCTTCAATCCCAACCATATCCTTATGCTGCTCTATTTAGCCTTTTGTTCCTTCGATATTTATTCTCATCTCTCCTTTGTATTCAGAGGATTTATATTTCTTATTCTTGGGCCAATGTCTTCCAATACCTTTCCAATGATTCTCGGGTATCATATGTCGTTATTACCATATTATATAGTTGATGCTTCGTTGATTATTCAATTCAATTTCTAGGTGGGGATGATCATCCTCGGGAAAAGTCGTGTATCTTTCAAAAGATGCTAAACCATATTTCAAATTTCAATTCATCCCCAGTATGGCCACAAAAAATGTTGATTCTTGAATCATTTAGGACCAAAAAAACAACCTCATAGGGATACAAATCCCCCTGCATTTTTATAGAGGTGGTACTCCTCTTTATTTCAAGTTTTTTCTTGGGATTCTAAATTTTTAGAATAATGTAGGACTTTGAGAAAGTCCACCGTGACATTCAAAGAAAGATAAAGTTTGTAGAAAAATAAATATTTTTGTTTAAAAAATAAAAAAAGAGTTCTTGAGAGATTACCAGGAACTGCATGTTGGTCACTATAATTGCTTATTAATTAAAACAATCAAGTGTTACATAAATTGTCAACCCAGGGAAGTCTGTTTATTTCAAAGGCAATCACACATTGTATATGCTCAATCTCAAAAGCAATCCAAAGTTGTAATAAGCTACACTAATCACACCTTTCTTTGAACAGACTGAAGTTCTACTCTGAATTACAGTAAAAGCAATCTATCTATTGTAGAGTTTAAGATTCAAAAGGAAATAATTATCAGAAGAATCTTGGATTACATTAAGAAACAACAACCTAGAAAAAAGGAACCTTTCAGCATACTGCAAAGAAGACTAACTATTTTGTAATAGAGAACAGGACCCTATTTCCCAAAGTAGGAATCTTCAGTACCTGTCTCTGACTATCACACTTTCATAAACTCATTCTGCAAACAGAATTTCCAATCAAAATGATTAACAATAACCTAGGAATGAATTGTATTAAAATGATGTAACAATAAGTGGAAACAGAGTTTCAGCAAAACATATTTTTAACAAGGTATAGATAAAAACAATACTAACACACTACAGAAACTAATGGGTGAATCTTGTGAAGAAGGTGGGCTCTCTCCTTCTCACAAGATTCCCCAGAAATGAAAGGAACTAAGAAGAAATGTTAAGAATGATATTTTATTCATCTGTCAAATGTGACGAGTTAGAATATCCAAAGTGAACACGCTCCTTCTCTATAATTCCTTTCTAGCTAATCCTTTCGTAATTCCCCCCTCTAATACTGATTTCTTCCCTATTTAAAAAGGAGAATCCTCTTAATACAATTAAGCATAAAATTCATGTGTACGTACAAATCCTATTCTTAGTCTGATCTAATCTTCTATGCTGGAATAAGATATTTTGATCTTCCATAGAAAAATGTTGTTATAGTGGTTGTAATGGTGTTGTCTTGAGGTACAGTTGTTGTGGTCGGTGTAAAAACTCCTTTATTTATCTTTTCTTGTTACTACTGTATGTGAAATATTGTTTCAGTATCGCAAATCACAGACTGTTTCAACAACAGGATTTGTGTACTATTTGATTGTTTCAGCAACGTGGTCTTCAAGCAAAAATGATGGTTATAATGGTGTTGGCTTAAGGTACTGCTGTTGTGGCCAATGTAACAGCTCCTTCTTGTTATTGTTGTATGTGAAATGTTGTTTCAGCATCACAAATCACAGACTGTTTCAACGAGGGGATCTGTGTACTGTTTGACTATTTCAACAACATAGTCTTCAAGCAACAACGATATATTAATTGCAGTCTTCAAACTGTTTCAACAATTATATATTCCTAATTAATGGATACGTATGAGAGTAATGTAAAATTACATGTAAAACAAATTAAACAAATAGAAAGGAGAAGAAACGTTATATACCTTTGGAAAAATAGATTAAGGTGATAATGTTGGCTTAAATATGAGTGGGAAAAGGACGTAATGATAGAAAAAAGTGTGAGAAAAAATGTACATTATAGGGTCCTAACATCCCCCCCAACTAAAAAGGTTGCATGTCCTCAGGCAACTTCATTCTGAATCAGAATTCGGATACGAACTCTGGGCATGCAAATTACTTAAGCAGTAGCTGTAGAAAGTACTGTCTGTTGGAGCTCTGAATCCTTGAAAACATTGTAGCCTTTTCCAGGCTACAGCTTCAACTTTTTTGGGCAACTTATGATGAACTTGATACCTCTCTGCTGGCATCCACAGAATGAGAAAATGGAATTGCTAACCTATCCAATTTTCAGCACATTGTTGGACACATTTGATGTAACTAGGTACCTGGGAGATTGTTGTCTCAAGATTGGTAGGACTAAAGGGATTGTCCTCCTGCCTTTTCTCAGAATATTGTTTCCAAAACATGTTATGTCATATATATTGAGTCATCCCTAGTTTCTTAAAAAATTGATAACATTCTGCAACAAAGGTGGAAGCATTCTATGGTTCTGGCTGTATCCAGAGGAGACAGTTATCTTCATTATGCTTGGCATCTAGAAAATCATTTTTTCCATATAATCTGGTTCGTAAGGAAGGAGACAAGTGCCCGAATATGGATATCACCAACAAGAGGGTTAAGATTAAGTTGTCTGTTTTCAGGAATGGCTTCATTATGAAGATATAACTCACATAATATATGTTGATCAGTAGTAGAGGCTTCTGCAAAAGTTTGAACAAAATCTTCTGGTTTGAACACTGCATAGGGTCTTCTTTCTTTGATTGATTTAATCTGAAAGAATGCAAGTCGTTCTATAAGGAAAAGAAAGTAATTTGAGGATGGTTTCCTAGCAACCAACAATTTTTGTACCAAATCGAACATCAAGAGCAATTTGTCTTTTAACTCTTTATTCTTCTTCTTATGGGCACGAAATTCTTTGTGTGTTTGCTCCAAATCTTCCCAGTTTGAATAGATGTGGTTCAACCAAAGTAGTCTGTGATCTTGCAAACTTTTGTCCTATGTAATAGCAAACTCCTTTTTCCATTTGTCCATTATTAACTTCTCATTCCATGGTTGAGTTTGTCTTTCAGCATCGCAGGTGGTGAGCTGAGGTAGGGTCTGAGTGGCTTGTTCCACAGGAGTAGGGGTATTGATCTTTCCAGGAGGGGTAGATTCATCAATAGGCAGTGTTTGTGTTTCAGCATCGTAAGTGGTAGGCCAAGGTAGAGTATGAGTGGCTTGTTCCACAAGAGTAGGAGTATTGATCTTGCTAGGAGGGGAAGATTCATCAATAGGTAGAGTTTGTGTTTCAGCATCGTAAGTGGTAGGTCGAGGTAGAGTCTCAGTGACTTGTTCCACAAGAGTAGGGGTACTGATCTTGACAGGAGGGACAGATTCATCAACAGGTAGAGTTTGAACATATTTACTAATGAAAACATGAGCTTCGGATTGAACAGTTGTTGTAGGCCAGGGTTCCTGTAGATTAGCTTTGCTTATTGGAATTTTTGAAGGTACTACTGGTTCTTGTGAAATAGTAGGGTGCTCCTCTTTTTTAACTGCAAAAGTTGTAGGTGCAGGGGAATCTCCAGGCATTTGGATTTGAACCACTTTGTAGCATGCTTGATCATAAATATCCCCACATTGGCTGCACATATACTCTCTATACTGATCATCTTTTGTGTTTTTCTCTGCCATGGGTGCTACACGAGCCAAGGTATACAAATTAAGTTCCCTGTCATAGGATTCCTTTGCCATTACCAGCTCTTGCTTGTAAGGTTCCAGTTCTGATCTTAGAAACTCATTCTCTTGTAAGAGAGAAGCCATTGTTGGTCCTGGTTGTTGATCTATCATTGGTGTATCAGGAGGGGTGACTGGTTTTTGTGTAACGGTCACAACCTCAGTAGCTGGTTCTTATGGAGCGACTATAAAATCAACAGTTGATTCTTGTGTTTCAGCTACTTGATGTAAAGAAAATAGTGTTTCAGCACCCTGGGCATGTGATTCTTGAATTTCAAGAATAAAGTCAGCAACTCGTTCTTGTGTTTCAGCTGTAGCTAGTTCTTGTGTAACAACTATAGCTAGTTCTTGTGTTTTAGCTACTGAATGGGTAGCTAGTTCTTGTGTGACAACTATTGAATGAGTAGTTGGTTCTTGTGTGATAGATACTATTGCAGCACCCTGGGCATTTGATTCTTGTATTTTAGGAATGAAGTCGGCAACTAGTTCTTGTGTTTCAGCTATAGTTGGTTCTTGTGTAACAGTTATAGCTAGTTCTTGTGTTTCAGCTACTGAATGAGTAGTTGGTTCTTGTGTGACAGCTACTGAATGAGTAGATGGTTCTTGTGTGACAACTACTTGATGTAAATAAAATGATGTCGCAACACCTTGGGCCTCTAGTTCTTGTGTTTTAGTGCCTGTGGGTTGAACAGGTAAAAATTCTAGGATTTGGGAGGGTGGAGGTGTATGGGGTTTTAGCAAAATGGGTTGGGGGTTTAGGGTAATGGTAGTAGTGGTTGCTTTTGTTGAAGGCCTCGTTCATTTTTTAGGTAAAAATGAAGAAAAAGTAGTAGTTTGTTTCTTTCTTTTGCGTGTGGGTTTTTCCTCGGTGGTGGGGCAGGGAGGGTTATCAGGTTTATCTGCTTCAGAATCATCGCTAAGGATATGAATAGTAGGGGTAGATGATTCTGGTAAATTGTGGGGTGGACTTGGTATGGTAGGAGGGTTAATTGGATCAATTGGGTCTATAGGCGGATTAATAGGTATTTCTGGAAAGTCAGGAAGGTTTTGTGGTTGCTCTTCATGAGGATTTTCACGATGTTCAACAACTTCCTGAGGGTTTATGGGTGGGTTGTTTAGGAGAGGGTTTTGTTGGGTAAAACCTTTTTGGATGAGTAATTGAATGAGACGATGATGGGTGAGGGAAACGGTGGGATTTTTAGCCTGTTTACAATAATGCGACATATTTCTGAGACATCCGAGCATATAGTAAGGAATGTTGACCAGTCTAGCATGCCGTAAATGAGATAACATGACAAAGTCGGACTGGTAAACTACCTAGTATCGGCCTTCACAGGTAAGGTAGTACTTGACAAATTCTACAACTTTCGGCCAAGGAGGCGGCAATGAGCTAAGTCGAACACCCCGGCCTTTAGGCTCAACTTGTTTTCGGTTGAACCAGTGAATGCCAGTGACAGGAAGACATGAAACCTATGCGATATGATCCTTTATGACTAGAATTTGAACCCCTTGAACAATAGAATGGTCTTGTTGAAGATTCCGAGCAAATTGAAGAACCTATTGTTGATCAAATCCCTAGAGCCTCTAAAAATAACCCAACCAACCTGCCTGTTGAAAGATTTGGTAGACTTCTGGATACAGTTCTAGCAGGGTTGGCATGGCAGGTTCGTATCGTATAACAAGACCTCCCATAGCTATTCGGCTCAGTAGAATGCACAATTAAAGAGTCAAGTAACCACACCCGAACATAGTAAGTTTTGTGTATGAGGGCATGCAAATGATGGTGAAAAAAAATGAAATTATGGGTAAAAAGAAGTGACGGTAGTCGGTTCGTGTGAAATGATGGCATAAAATTTTGATATTCCCCCCCCCCCAACTACGACTAAAATAGTGAATTTAAGTGAATCGTAATAATGAATCGGGATATTCTCTTTAGCCATAGTTCAATTGTATTTATATATAAAGTTTACATACCTCATCTTTACCTTTGATTCGTACTTCTAAAAATACAGTGCCTGTGCATAATAGGTCTGCAGTAACCATGGGAGAGACTTTGGATTTATGAGAGAAATTGTATCAAGGGTTTGTTTAATCATGGGAGAAGGTAGTGAAAGGATAGAATGTAGTATGAAAAATAGGAGAAGTG
>JZKD02S1672656.1:693521-720730 GCA_000966675.3 Picea glauca
ATGCCCTCCACAAGGGCCATCATGACAAGATTTTAGTAAATCATAAACCTCATCTTCTCTAATGCATCTTTGGATTTCTTGATCAAGTCCTATGTGGAAAAGACACCCACTTATCCAGTTATACCGGGCACTTTGTTGAATGATTTTTCTTTTCTCTTGGTGGGATAGGTGCGGTGGTAACTTCCCTGCAACCAAATAATTAGCGATGTCTTCATACCATGGTGAGTGAGCAGATACTGCAAATAAATATTCATCAGGAAAGGAATCATCTACTGGATCATTATCATCAGGTGTTAACCGAGAAAGAAAATCAGCAACTACATTTTCTTTTCCTGGTCTATCTACAATTGTAATATCATTTTTTTGTAATAATAGTAACCATCTGGTGACTCGAGCATTTGTGATAGATTTGTTCATTAAATATTTAATAGCTGAGTGAACAGTATGGAAAAAAGTAGAATAGACAGTGATGTAATGTCGAAATTTATTAATAGCATAGATAACTGCTAAAAATTCCTTTTCGGTAACTGTATAGTTAAGTACAGCAGGACTCATATTCTTGCTAATGAAGTAGATGGCATAAAGGAGATGATTTTCTTCTTGTCCCAAGACAACTCCTATGGCAGTATCTGAAGCATCAGAGGATATATGAAAGGTAAGTGCCCAATTACATCCTCTTAGAATAGGAGTTGTAGATAATTGATGTTTGAGTGCATCAAATGCTTCCTGGCAAAGATTAGTCGACTTGAATTTAGTATTTTTCATAAGTAACACAAACAAAGGAGAAGCTATTTTGGAATTTTTTTTGATAAATCTTCTATAGTATCCAGCATGTCCTAAGAAACTTCTCACATCTATTTGGGTTTTGGGAATAGGAAGGTCTTTAATGACTTGTATCTTGGATGGATCTACCTGAACTCCTTGAGATGAAATAAAGTGTTGAAGTACCACTCCTTCACTCATCATCATATGGAATTTTTCAGTTCTTAAGGAGAGGTGGGCTTGTATACATAGGATAAGTACTTTCTCAAGATTTTGTAGTGCTTCCTCAAAAGAGACACCATAAGGGGTAAAATCATCCATAAAAATTTCCATAGAGTCATTAATCATATCAGAAAAGATTCCTATAACTTTTGTTTGAAAGGTTGTTGGTGCATTACATAGTCCAAATGGGAGGACTCTATAAGAAAAATTTCCCCATGGGCTAGTAAAAGTGGTCTTATCTTGTTCTTGGGGTGCAATTTTGATCTGGTTATACCCACTGAAACCATCTAAGAAAGAGAAGAATTTCTTCCCTAACAAACTATCTAACACCTGATCAATGAATGGTAACAGAAAGTGATCTTTTTGAGTGGCTTTATTTAAGGCACTATAATCTACACACACTCTCCATTTCCTGTTTTTCTTAGGAACTATTACCAACAGGGAAACCCATTCACTGTCAGATATAGGATATATAAAACCTGCATTAAGCAATTTTTGAAGTTCCTCTTTAATAATTTCTCTTGAATTAGGGTTCATTCGTCGTTGATATTGGCATATCGATCAACAATCTTCCTTGATATAGATACGATGAGTACATAATTCAGGAGAGATTCCCTTCATATCTATATAGTCCCATGCAAATGCTTCCTTATGTTCAATAAGTAACTTCATTAATTTTTGTGTTTCAACAACTGTCAAGTTGGGGTTTATATTCAGTGTTTTGCCAGGTTCAATTTCTACTGGTATACTTTTAGAAGAGATGGTAGCTGATGTTTGAGGTAGGTCTTAAGAGTTAAGGTTTTCCTGGGTATCTGACTCCAAAAGTGCAACTAGTTGATTATGTGTTTCTGGAGTCACAGAGGAGGGTTCACAAATAAAATTATTAACTACTTCATCCTCAGTGGCATCTTTAAGGCTTAAGGCTTGTCCGATAGTCAAGATAGGTTGAGTAGTTTGATCATCAAAGTCCACCCATAAAGAATTGTCATTATTAATCAAGGGTGTAGTGTGAGGGTAGAGGGTAAGTTGTTTGGTCTCGTATCCATTGGGAATTGTCATTGAACCCAATCTACAGCTGATAAAGGCATCTGCTGTGGCTAGCCAAGGCCTGCCCAAAATTAGAGGATGATCCCCCAACTTTCTTTTAGGTTGTAATACAAAAAAGTCAACTGGATAATTCCAGGACTCAATTGAGATGATTAGGTCTTCAATGACTCCTTTTGGTTTGATTGTATAATGGTTACCTAATTCTAAAATCGTTGGGGTATCTCTGATTTCATTCTTCTGTTGTAACATTTATGCAATTTCAAGAGTCATAATATTGATAGTAGCACCTAAGTCGACCAGAACTCGAGGGATTATTGTTTTTCCAATTTGCACTATGGCAGTAGGATGGCTGGGATCACCATATTTAACTGGAGGAGATTTACTCGACATTAGTGCAGACAAATCACCCATGACATGAACTGTGAGGGGATCTTCAGTTTTCCTATCGGGTTTCTTAACACAAATGTCTCGCATAGTTTTGGCATAAATTGGTACATCTCTTAGTTCTTGTAATAGTGGAATTTTGACATAGAGATTTTGTAATTCCCCTAGAATATTGAAAGCAGGTGGCTCAGGATTTTTAGTCAAAGCTAAACGTTCAGGGAATGGTGGTTCTGTTGTTTCAGCAATAGTGTTTGAGGATATTTTTACCTCTTCAGGTAAATCATGTTTTTTTATTTCTTCTTTATCGGAATCAGAGGAGGTAACATCATCAATGATAGGTTCTACTATTTTCCCAGATCGTAAATGAATATCATTGCATTGTGCTAGGAAAAGAGAAAGTATAGGCTGGTTTTGAATATCATTGCACTGCACAACCTTATTATTAGGGTTAGGGTTAGGTTGTATAGGTAGTTGGGGCCTAATCATTTGATTATTCAGTGGAGCACCTGATGGTAAAGAGAGTGGTTGCTGAACTTGTGATTGAAATTGTGGAAATTGATTTCGGAATGGGGGTTGTTGACCTCTCCAATTTGGATGCCATTGGTTAAGGTAAGGTTGTTGTTGTGAAGGCCAAGGTGTCCATATTGTTGGGTCTACAAAGGGAGGGTTTTTTTGTTGCATGGGTGGGTAATTCATTTGATTGGAGGGTGGGTATTGCATTTGGTTAAAGGGGGGGTAATTTGCTTGACTAAAAGAAGGATAATTATTCCAACGATTAGAAGATGTAAATGGAATATTGGGATTCATACCTTGTCCTCGTGGTTGCCATTGCCTTCTCTGTGTCAACAGATAGATAGCTTTAGCTTCTTCATCAGTTGGTTGTAATGTTGCTTTGATTCCTGGTAAAGAAGGGCATTGTTGAGTTTCATGATCCTTATCACAAATGGTGCAAATTGGCTTTTTGTCCAATGGGCATTACCTTCATGGGTCCTTTTCTCTGCATTTGGAAAAAAAGATGGATAGAGTTGATTCTTCTTTGGCTTGTTTCTTTTTAATATGCAAGGTGTCAATTTGTGAAGCAAAAGAACTTAACATTTCAGTTTTAAAATCCTCGAGTAAATTACCTATTTCAGCTCTTGTTGCTCCTCCACTGGCTGATTTTTGAACTCTTGAAAATGTGGTATCCCTGTTGTTTGATCTATTCCTTGCAGCTCCTCTTGAACATCTTTTATATAGGTTAACAATTTCATCATATGATTCTTTAGATATGTCCCCTTTTCCAAGCATATTTAGCATATCTAAACAATTATCCCTTACTCCTTTTAATAATATTGTTTTAAGAATATCTTTACTTACAGTGGAGTGACTGGATCTTTGTAGATTATACTATAGACTTTCGACAAAGTCCTCCATATTTTTATCCTCTTTCTGTATCATCTTGAATAGTTCCTCTCTTTTTTCTCTTGTTCAGGAATAGTCTTGATATTTGTGCAGAAATTTTTGTTTCATCTGATCCCATGTTGTGATTACATGACCTCCAAGACTCATGAATCATCTTAATGTATTTCCCTTTAATGTTGCTGGAAATAGCCTTAATTTTTTAGCATTGGAAATGTAATCATAACTACTCCATAATATGTCAAACTCGAAAAGGAATTCATCAGGGTCTTCAGAAGATAAACCATGAAAGTTAGGTAAAGTTGAAAGTGGAATATTCTTGATGGGAGCTACTCCTCTAGGAATATCACCAATAGAAAATTCTAAGGTAGAAAAAGAGTTTTTATCATTTACCTCTGCTTCAAGACCTACCTGTTCTTCATGGTGCATTTCTTCATTATATCCATCCATGGTTTCTTCTATTTGTTCCCCTACTGCACTTGCTCGATCCTCAATGTTGTTTGCTAGTTTTTCAACTGTCTCTGTTTCAAATTTATCTTGAAAGGAAGGTTGAGGATTTGGTTTTCGAGAGCTTGCTTGTTGAGGAACAACAAATTCAAATTTTGATATAATCTTGCCGATAAAAGTATTTCTTCCTCCTCTTCCTCTGCCCCTGCCACCTATAGGGTCAGTTTCCTTGGGGGGTCTTCTTCCTCTCATGCAATATGTACATCTGAAAGAAAAATGTAAATGATTTTGAAATATATAATTGCCTTCCCTGGAAACAACGCCAAAATAATGGTCACTATAATTACTTATTAGTTAAAACAATCAAGTGTTACATAAATTGTCAACCCAGGGAAGTCTATTTATTTCAAAGGCAATCACACATTGTATATGCTCAATCTTAAAAGAAATCCAAAGTTGTAATAAGTTACACTAATCACACGTTACTTTGAACAGACTGAAGTTCTACTCTGAATTACAGTAAAAGTAATCTATCTATTACAGATTTTAAGATTCAAAAGGAAATAATTATTAGAAGAATCCTGGATTACATTAATAAACAACAACCTAGAAAAAAGGAACCTTTCAGCATACTGCAAAGAAGACTAACTATTTTGTAATAGAGAACAAGACCCTATTCCCCAAAGTAGGAATCTTTAGCACCTGTCTCTGACTATCACGCTTTCATAAACTCATTCTACAAACAGAATTACCAATCAAAATGATTAACAATTACCTAGGAATGAATTGTGTGAAAATGATGTAACAATCAGTGGAAATAGAGTTTCAGCAAAACAATTTTTTAACAAGGTATAGATAAAAACAATAGTAACACACTACAGAAACTAATGGGTGAATATTGTGAAGAAGGTGGGCCCTCTCCTTCTCACAAGATTCCCTAGAAATGAAAGGAACTAAGAAGAAATGTTCAAAATGATCTTTTATTCATTTGTCAAATGTGATGAGTTACAATGTCCAAAGTGAACATGCTCCTTCTCTGTAATTCCTTTCTATCTAATCCTTTCGTAATTCCCCCATCTAATACTGATTTCTTCCCTATTTAAAGAGGAGAAACCTCTTAATACAATTAAGCATAAAATTACATGTGTACATACAAATCCTATTCTCAGTCTGATCTAATCTTCTATGTTGGAATAGGATATTCTGATCTTCCGTAGCAAAATGTTGTTACCGTGGTTGTAATGGTGTTGGCTTGAGGTACAACTGTTACGGCCGGTGTAACAACTCCTTTATTTATATTTTCTTGTTACTACTATATGTGAAATATTGTTTCAACATCGCAAACCATAGACTGTTTCAGCAACGGGATTTGTGTATTGTTTGACTGTTTCAGCAAAGTGGTATTCAAGAATCAATGATGGTTGTAATGGTGTTGGCTTAAGGTACATATATTGCAGCCAATGTATCAACTCCTTCTTGTTACTGTTGTATGTGAAATGTTGTTTCAGCATCGCAAATCACAGACTGTTTCAGCAACGGGATCTACGTACAGTTTGACTGTTTCAGCAACATAGTCTTCAAGCAGGAATGATATATTAACTGCAGTCTTCAAACTGTTTCAACAACTATACATTTTTAATTAATGGATAAGTATGAGAGTAATGTAAAATTACATGTAAAACAAATTAAACATATAGCAAAAAGAAGAAACATCATATACCTTTGGAAAAATAGATTAAGGTGATAATGTTGGTTTAAATATGAGTGGGAAAAGGATGTAATGATAGAAAAAGGGTGTCAGAAAAAAGGTACATTATGGGGTCCTAACACCTCACACATCATATATTTGAGAAATATAGACAAAATTTCTTTACATCCATCATAGTTAAAATAAAAATTTATGATCACATAAAATAAAAGAAAATGGTCTGCATGCACAAGAGAACTTTAATAGAGTACATATATGGGGATCTCAAATAAATATAATGATATATCAATATCAAATACCTTATATTCAAGACTCGGAGTTATAAAGTACAGTCAAAACTGATCTTGAAATAGTTCTCTTGGGATTTCTGAAAAATATATAGTCCATTAAAAAACCTTAAAATTTAAATGTGTTTTTCCTTGGGAATGGTATTGGGGCTCCCATGGACCATAAATAAAATATAAATAATAAATAAATTTTAGAAGGAGGATGGTCGACGATAACAGAGTAGAAAGACTTGGAGAGAAGACGAGGAGAAGTTATCACATTTTGATTAAACCTTTAGAGTCAAAGAAGCAGAGTAACTGGATGAAATAACTGATAAAGAAAGAAATATGTGATCAACATAAACTTACTATGATGGTATCTCTCATCTTTTCACTTTATTGTTGTTGTCCTTTTATTTTATTCAATGACGGTTATAGGAACCTCTCAATTGTTTCTTTCCCTTTTTTGGTTAATTTTTCAGATGTCTTTTTGAACCAATCTTCGATATAGTTTTTCATGGGTGCAATGTTTATTTCATGCCTTATTTAAGTGTTGAATAATTCACCTTCCAAGTCTCTTAAGTCAAGAGAAATACCATGTAATTCTTCCTCAATATCTTGATTTTTCGTAGAATAATCAACTAGCCAATTGTTTGTTCCATCCTCATTATATTCAAGTATGCCATAAAATTGTTCAACTGATAACCCTTAAATATCTCAAATTGTTTGTAAAATTTTGTCTTTGTTAGAAACATTGAATTGAGAATTAATTTACGGTCTTGTACCTCATTAGTACCTCCTTATAGATCTATCTCTATGAGTCTTTTGAACAATTCTTCTTTTTTTAGTATGGCTTTGTTGCATGCTTGAACAATGTTACTCAATTTTTTAATATTTTCCTTCCACCAAGAATTTAGTTGTTTTATTTGACTTGGAGAAGGCAGATCCTCCACTCTTCTCAGTTTTGTCATGTTTGAGTCTTTAATTCCAAATGGTAATACAACATTGGTGTAGTAACCTTCTTCATTTTTTAAATCAACTTGCAGATACTCATGGAAGGCATGTCCCCTTGAGCCAAAAGAAACAATAATTTTTTATACCTCTCATGCTTATGCTATTAGTGACATTCTCTTCTTAATATTTTTTTCTACATAACTCCTGACAACTGTGAAAAGAATTGAACATCCTTTGAACTTAATGGTGAGTGTGGTTGTTTTAACCATTGATAAAGGACCTGCCCGAATTGGAAGAGGAATTAAGGAATTATCCAATTACCTGATCCTTTCTTTCAACTTGGCATTTTTAACTTCCATCAATCAATGGAATCGTCAAGAGATTCATCGATTGCCTTGTGAATTTTAGAGATCTGGGACAGATGCATGTCTTTCAAGTCAACCTCTGAGCAAGATTTTCCTTTTTTATTTTTCTGAACAACTCTTTCTACAATCAATTTTTTATACTCCTTATCAAAAGAAGCACTTTTAAAAGTGAAGGATTCCTCTTCATTAAAAACCTTATTTGCAACAACTTCGAATAATTTTTTTTGTTGAGTTACAATTTCTGGTTGTTCCATCACGGGGAATATTTTCTCAATATCCTTCTCCAACTCCATGTCATCCAAATAAAATCTTTGGATGTCATTTTATATAAGGTTATGATCTTCCTATTGTATTAAATTCTTCATTTTGTTTCTCAAAGGTAACTTATGTGAATTCTCATGTTTCCCCGGGGGAGGATTCTTCTCTCCTCCACCGCTTCAACTACTACTGGAAATATTTATAACTGGGTGAGTCGTTGAAGCATTCCTCCGGGATGTGGTAGTTTTGGGAGTAACAACTAGAGACTGGGAGCTCCTTTCAATGGGACCCTTTCCTTTTTCCTTATAAAACTGGCTAGTACTGAGTAGTCTTTCTAAGTCACCATCATTGTGTACCATAGCACTTTGAGTTTTATCTTCTTATTCATTAAGTATATTTTGTATGATAGAGTTATTGATTCCTATTGACAACATATGTTCCACAAATATTTTGTTAGGATAAAACCCCTTTATCATTTCGACATACTTTAAATTTATATTGTTGAAATGATGTGCAAACTCATTGATTTTATTTATGTTTTTGAATATGAAATCTCCAATCTTCCATGGGACGGGGGTGAATTTTTTTCTCCTTTTTCATGGAAAAACGTAGCTAGAAGTTGTATTTTCTTTCCACATATGTAATAAACAATTTTCTAGATACATGATATGGAAGAAAAGAGGGATTTTCTTTGGAACAAAATATCCTAATGACACTGTGATTTTTCATATGTTGTATTGTTCCATTTTTCTCTAAGAATTTGTTATCCTGGTCAAATATCCTTGGGAAATTTTCCCCAAACAACAAGCCTTTGAAGATTGAGATAAAATCATTGTAAACTTCATAAAAAAACAGAGAAGTTTTGTGTCTCCATAGTCCCCAATACTAGAAGGTAACTGGATCTATTTCATAGTTCACCCTCTTACTTATAGTCAATTTTGGAAATTGACAACAATACACTATATAAAATACCAAATAGGAAGCCATAAATAATGTTTTTGTTCATTTTGAAGTGTGATAACTGGGATGATATTTCAATAGAAATCAATTTCCCCCATCAAAGATAGCATGCTATTTTATTGTAAAACATAAAATATATAAAATCATGCGAGAAATGGTAGCAATTCTTTCCTCACCTGTCAACCTCATGAAGAACTACACAACATCTCGAAAGAGATTTTTAACAGAGTCAACCTAGATCTTGGTTATGTCTTTCAAAATAGATGCAGTATTCTCCAAATATTCAACCAGGAGGTCCAGGACATTGTTATGTTTCTTCAAAAAATATCTAGAGTCTTCTCCTTTGAAGGTGAGTGTTGGCTCAGGGAGCTTCAACATATTTCAAAAATCTTGTGGTGAAAGGTGACGCAGGAGCATCCACACTTCATCAAATGAACCAGCGCGGGGAGAAAGAAGAGACAGCTGTACAAGCCAGCAAACTTCAAATTTTGAATTCTACCTTGGTATTGGTGCGCCGCCGTTTAACTAAAGGCATTCAAAGATGAGCGCACTTGTATTGTAATGTAGATAAGAAGGCATTTAACAGTTTTAAATGCTGGTAGATAGGGTTAGCTGTAGATTAGACAGTTTCATTTTCCAGGAGGGAAAACGAATATAGGCACCCTCCTTGTGTAATTGATTATTTTTTTTTCAGCATTAGAAAAGAGAAGAGCAAGAAAAAGAAGAACAAAGAACTTGTAAAGAACACCCATGTACAGACTGAATTAATAGAAGAAACATTGTGATTTCAATTCCATGGATGTGTTTGATCTCTGTGTGTTGTTGATATTATTTTATATGCATACTTGCCTCTTTATATGCCTCTTTATATGCATAGAGTGCAGTCAAATTCCTCCGCATAGAGTGCGTT
This sequence comes from Picea glauca, assembly GCA_000966675.3. NCBI lineage: Eukaryota > Viridiplantae > Streptophyta > Pinopsida > Pinales > Pinaceae > Picea > Picea glauca. The sequence continues at coordinate 703,203 of JZKD02S1672656.1, forward strand.
GAGGGGGTTCAACAACGAGCTCTTATTCTCGTCGACCAGAGTTGAGTTAGGTTATTCGAACCGTGCAGGTGAGTGCAGGTCGAATTAAAATCTCAGAACCGAGTCTAAGGGAAGGAGGACTGGGCTGCGTTAGCAGGATTTCACCGGTTCAGACGACTTAAATTCTTTGAGAGCTGTTGGAAGTCGAGCACAGGAAGAACGTGAGAAGTCTCTGAAGGAGTCAGAGAGAGACAAAGCTCGGGAGGGGTAGTTCCTTGCAAGTATCTCAGGAACAGGCCTGGGAGAGCTTTGAACCAAGGGAAAGCTTAGAAGCCGGAGGATTCTCAAGAGGAAGAGAATCGACGACGTGTAACTCCAGTGAAGTTTCGCGAAATCCCGAGGACCGTCAGAACGTGGAGGAGTTGCGCGGGAGATAACCCGTAAGCACAGGCGTGGAGAACCAAAGTCCATCGGACTTCGGGGTTTCGACATTCGGAGGTTGGAAAGGTGGGGATTCACACCTTGTAAAATCGTGAATCGCGATTTCCCGAATCAATCTAAACCGTTGATCCAGACAGGGGCACGTGGAGCGCGATCTCTGAGGATCAAGGTTCGGCATTCGGGACTTTCCACTGCAAAGGAATTGTGAACAGCGAAATCGCGATCCCGCGATCCCCGATAGAGTGGAGAGAGGAGGTGACGTGGCAAGGAGATAGCACACATGCACATCGGAGTTCGGGGTTTAGGATTTTGATTTGCACGAGTATTGTGTCAACAGGGTTCATGAAATCGTGAAGCCCGATTTCCCGATTTCCGAAGGGGAAATCGCCGAAGGAGCCTACTGTGGGTAGTGGACTCCGGAATTGGAGGGGAAGAGAACTTTGACTCTTCGGGCCCGTGTGTGAAGAAGGTCCTGGTGGGAGCGGCTTTCTCGGTGAGGGGCAAGGTAACCGTCAAAAGGGAAATGAGGGAACAATATTGGAGTTGTATAATTCTATGGCTCTCCACGTACTTCGCAATGCACCATGAAACATGTTCATTGCAGTCAAACACCTCAGGAACACACCCTGCGTGAGGGATTTCAGATGCCCAGATTACTTCTTTTTGTGCAGAATAAGATGAGTAATATGAATATCCTCTGGACCACTCAAAGTTATAGTCTTCATGACTAAAAATATTTAAATTATCTCCACAGAATTGTTGTCTGTCTATTGTTGCCATTAGGTTCACGAAAGTATTTTTTATCTAAATAATAACTTGAAATAAGATGGAAACAATATAATGCTTTGGAAAATGGTGAATTAATACAATTTAATTAGAAATATCCTCAATCCCTTTGCTATTAATGCATACATTTTTAGATCTTGCATAATTAGTTATTAGCATTAAACCAGACTTAATGCATATTGGGAAAAGCATGAAGATGGCGGGGACGGATGAGATTAATTTTGAATATGGAGATTTTCATGAACCTTCCAACCCATGAACTCGCGAAACCAAGGTTAAGGGTGATAAAAACTAATCTAAGTGTTGAAAATCGGTGGGTCGGACTTGCATACAGGGGAAATGAAATACTTAGGGGCTCGATACTCGTGACAAATATGATGGTCATAATGTAGATCACGAAATTTTGGTTGCAAAGTGGAGACCATGGAACTTGGATAATGAAGGCTTAACTCCACAAATACACAATGTTGGAAAAATTATAAGTATAATAGAGTAAGAAAGTCAGTTGAACTTGTGACATAGGAAATTGGATGGGGATGAAAACCCATCAAGCTTTGAACCAGTCGAATTTTGAAATGTGACTAAGTATGGTAACTAGAAAGGGATAGAAGAAATGAAAAAGGGAAAGGGAAACAAGGGTAGGTATGGAAGAGGGAAAATAAATGGAAAAAATAAGTTTGTAAAATAGAAAGGGAAAGGAAAATTTGGAAGTAGGAATTGATCTCAACAGAACCTCAAAACGTCATGCCATCAGTTATTAGTTAGGAAACCAAAAATGGTTCCCTGAAATATCAGCTGAGTTTTTTACCTGTTGAGGGGTATTACATGTTAGGAAACTGAAAATTCCAAACCATGCCATTTTGGGAAACCGAAAAAGCATGTACATGTGTGATTCATTCTGCAATTTTTTAGTCAAATTGTTTTATTCCTTGAATTTCAATGATGACCATAGAAGTCATCTGCACCATCAACTTGAAAAATCCAAAGATATTGTAGGTAATATTGACTTTCTCCTCCAGCAAAAAATATTACTTAATAATGAATGCCTATCGATGTAAAAGTGTCATACATAAATTATGTATATTTTTAATTAAATATTATAATTTATACAACATGGAAATAATTAAGTTATTAAATGGTAGATAACAATATGCCAAGAAAAACAATATCCTTCCCCTCAACAATAATCATTTATACTGAGGAGGAAAAAATGTTGATCTTAGAGTTCCAGGTGTACTGGTAAAGGAAGAAGAGGTACAATATCTACCTTGTTTGGGAGAGGGAAGGATTTCTTTCAGGAAGGAAGGAACTACCCCACAAGATTTCATATCACACAACAGAAAATATTTCATATCCCACAACAGAGGGAAAGTTGAAGGAAAAAAAATAATATAAGGACATAGTCAAAAGTAGGCCCAAAATAAATGGAGAGAATATAGAAATGGTGGAAGTAAGCATCGATTAAAGCGATGCAGGCCAGAAAATTACGACAATTCCGGACAAGGAAGAGAAACTTGACAAAAAAAAAACAAGCGACTAAAGAATGGTTGATTACCTAAGACTACAAATAACCTAAAGTACGAGGTAAATTCAAATGGAAAAGGGAGCTACATCCAATGGATTAAATAACATGCCCTCATTGGGAAATTTATCAGGATATATCCCTCAGAACAATCTTTCCAGATCTAGAATAAATCAAGATGGAAAGTAAAGGGAAGAATAGACATCGAACTTGGATCAAAGGGATTATTCACAACAATATTCTTAGAATAGGATGATAGAGAAAATTTCTTTGAGGAAGGGCCCTATTTCCTCAACTCAGCAAGCCTGCACATGCAATATTGGCCAAAAAGGTTTTCTCCAGAAAAAGAAACCTTCATAGAGGCGTTGGTATGGATCAAGATGTACTCCCTCCCAAGGAAATTTTGGGAACCCAATACCCTCAAAGGCATTAGAAATACATTAGGATCCATTGTCAATATATCATAAGTAACTAAGTCAGCCAAGTATATCTTCTATTCCAAAATATGTTTTTACATGAATGTGTCATGAGTGCTACCAAAATCCATCATAGTCTCATATTAGGATGATGAATGGACTCAATCCCTATAATACAAACATATTTTGTTTAGATGCAGGAAATATCACATCCATGGACACCTATTTATGGATTTCCCCCTTAAGTCCCCTCTCCAAGGATATATGAGTAAGGGAGAAACAAATCCAAAGGGATTTACCAAGATCTCAAACAAAATAAAGGTAGGGTGAAGATAGCCAAAATAACCAGGAACAACTCAGAATAAAAATTCAAGTAATAGCTTTCAAATCCTGGAAGGAGGACCTAGCTGAACCAAAACTAAGGAACAATCAAGAGAAAATAAAACAAAACAAAAGGAAACCATAGGACCTAAAGAGGAAGAGACCAAAAGGTATAAAACAGAGTAAGAACAAGTAGAGAAAGGCTCATAAGACACATACGTGAAGATGAAGGAAACCCTGGACTCTGGAGAATATTGACTGAGGAATTAGAGATGTACTCATCTCAAGAAATGGAATTAGAGGAGGTATATCTAGATATTCCAAGGATGAAGGAGATCCATGTTCATCCACAATAGATAGTCTTACCATATTTCATATCTGAAGGATTCAAAAAGACCCGGAAAAGGGAAATTTAAGGCTAAGAAATAACAATTTGAACCCTGCCCACTCAGGTTTTATGGGGATCAAGATCATCCCTCTAAAATCCGCAAAGAAACTCTTAGGATAAGACAAAATAAGAGGATGAAAACTATACTGCCAAAATATAGAGGAAACATGAGCACTGATGGTAGATTTAGGACAAGTGGTTTGTCTTTCGGACAACTACTTCCCTCCCCAACCCAAAAGTTAATTATGAAAATCACATTCTAGAATATTAGAGGAATTAATACGTCCAAATAGAGGATGTTGAAATCTATAATTTCCAGGATGAAGTCGAACATACTCCTCCTTGAACAGACAAAATGTGATGAAGGCAATATAAGAAGGATAAAAATAATAATCGGGTGAGGGTGCGAAGCTAGATGGATAACAACAAAACGAGCATTGAAGGATGTTTCAACTCTTTGGGATCCATAAATCGTAGAAATGAAAGACATATCTTCCATATCTAGTATTCTTACACTTAATTTTAAGTGTAAAGGATCATGGGAAGAGGGCTACATCACTAACTCTTATGGCCCAAATATGCCAAACGTGAAGAGGAATTTCATGGATGAGATAAACCTTCTAGGAGCCTCAATGATAAATCGAGTGTGGGTTTTAGCGGGTCTTCAAGATGATCACAAAACCTTTGGATAAGCAAGGAAGTCTCCATAGGATTGATCAAGAGAGTAAGGGCTTTAGAGATCTCATAGAAAATCTCATCCTAATAGACTTCCCTACTAGAAATTGTATCTTTACATGGAACAACAACAGAGGAAAAGAGCATAGAATCACAGTATTTTTGGATAGATTCCTGGTTTTAATGAAATAATTTAGAGACAAATAAGGTTTATCTACATAGGTCCTCCCCTTTCAAGGTTTAGACCATTGGCCTATAGCCTTGGAAGGGGGCCATGTATGGAAACAAGGACCCGCTCCTTTGAGATGTGAGAATTTATGGCTAGATCACCTAGATTTCATGACGAACCTATATGGTGGATAGAACTGAGAGGACTCTAAGGAACCAAAATGTCCCAGTTTAAACAACAACTGAAACATGTTTGTACATGTCTAAGAAAATGGAATAAAGAAGTTTTTGGCAACATCTTTGAGGAAAAAAAAACTAGAGTAAGAAATGGAAGAGATTCAACATCAACGTATTCAAGGTATTTTCTTCAATGACCTCACAGAGAGAGAGAGAGACCAAGATTAAGGAGGAATGATTCAAAAGAGAGAGATAGGAAGAGACCCTATGGAAACAAAAATCCAGGATCCAATGGTTAAAAGAAGGGGATAAAAACACAAGGTTCTTCCAAAACTCCTCAATCGAAAGGAATAACAGAAACATAATAGTGGCTATCAATGTGCCATATGGAAGAACTAAAGTAAACAAGGAGGACATAGAGAATGAACTACTTCAATATTTTCAAAACCTCCTCTCTAAGACTGATATTAACCGAGAAGAGGAAATCATTAAAATAATCGGATCTATTCCAAGGTTGGTTCAACCAGATTAATCACTAGATTTGTTATGTATGGCCTCCCTTGAACAAGTGGAGGATATTGTGAAATGTATGTCTTCAGGAAATTCCCCAGGTTGATATCGATTTATGACAAATGTTTTCCAAGTTGGTTGGCTTGTTCTAGGAAACGACATTTGGGAGGTGGTAGAAGAATGTTGCTCTTCCAAATTCATTCCTCAATCCTTCAATGCTACCTTCATTACTCTGATCTTGAATATCAAAGGAGAAAGGTATACATATAAGTTTCTCCCTATTTATTTATGCAACTTTATTCGTAAAATTATATCCATAATGATAGCCACTAGGATTAAACCAATCCTCCTGCTAATGATCTCTCAGGAGCAGGGAGGATTTGTTGAAGGAAGACAAAGTCTTGATGGAATTATAATATCTCATGAAACGATCCACTCCCTTAGAATATAAAAAAAAGTGGGTTTGATGATGAATCTGGACATGTCCAAATCTTACGATATGATGAATTGGGACTTTCTCTGAACAATTCTTTTATCTTTTGGATTTGAAGAAGGATGGATGACTTTGTTTATGAATTTGGTTACAACGACTTTCTTCTCTATCCTATTAAATGGATCCCCAACCAGAACTTTTAATGTCTCGAGAGGGATGAGATAGGGTGATCCCTTATCCCCTTTTCTATATATAATTTTGGCAGAAGTATTGGGTTGTAGCCTTTCAAAAGCTACAAGCAAAGGAATGATCAAGGGGCTACCACTTATCCAGGGGGAAAAGTCTTTGTTGCACCTTTAGATTTTGGATGAGAATATCCTAATGGGATCCCCTACGGTGAAATAACTGAAGGGATTTAAGTCAATTATCAACCTCTTCAACTTAGTCTATGGTATTGTTATTAACCAAGAAAATACCAACTCTTCTTTTTCAACACCCCTTGAGTGTGCAAACACATTTATCCAACGTTCTCGGCTTTCAAATCTTTTCCCCCATTGCAAAATATTTAGGAGCTCCTCTTCTCCCTAAAGTGATCCATAATCCCTCTTGGGAGTTCCTTTTGGCTAAAATGGAGGAAAAAATGGGAAGTTAGATTCACCAGTCTCTATCCCTTCCAAGTCGAGTTCTCCTCTTCAAATTGGTCCTCTTGACCCTCCCTATGCATATCTTCTCAATCCTAGCATCCCTAGTGAATATCCTTCATCAGCTGAAGGCCATCGAGAGAAAGTTTCTCTAGGGTGTGCCATCTAAATATTATAAATGGCCCATAGTGGCCCAATGTACCCTTTGTAGACCCAAATCTCAAGGGGGTCTAGGAATCAGGGACCCCTAATTGACTAGCACCATGTTGTATTCCAAACAATGGTGGTGATGGATGAAATCCCCTTCAACCCTTCGGGCAAAAATCCTAAAGTTTAAATAAACTCCTATTATACCTCTCCAAATATGAATTAGATCATATGGAATCCATCCAGGTTTTGTGATCTACAATAGTGCTTGGAATCATCGACGACTAGTTGTGTGCCAATGCTTATGGGAAGTCCATAATGGGAATTCAACCCTTTTCTGAGAGGATGCATGGGAACAACCCCCATTTTAAGTGATGAATATAAGTTTCTATCCCTAAGAAAAACCCTTGAAATAGCATTATGGGAGAGACTACACCAATTCTAGAAAAACCATCTTCATTGAGAACACTCTCATGTGATGATGGAAACTTCTAGAGGAATGACCGGTTCTTTGGATAGAAGAGACAAAGGAATCAATATCCAAAATTATTCAATAGAGAAAACTCGATAACAAAGAAGGGGAAGACATCATTCATTGGGGATTTCAAGGAAATGGAGAATTCAGTGTCAAAAAATCCTACCAAAGTATGCAGGAATCTGACTTTCCTCCCATCAGAACCATCTGAAATAAAGTTTGGTCCAAATCCCTTTGCCCAAAATTTCAACTTTTTTTATGGTTGGTAGCTAATAGAAGAATCCTAACATGCTATAGGATCCTTCGAAGAGGGTTTTTTGGGCCATTGAGATGTAGTCTCTGTTATGATTCCGAGGAGACCCAAGATCATATTTTGAGTAAATGTAATTTCACGATGCAACTCTCAGACAAAGTAGTCACCAACTTTCAGAGAATAGACCTACAAAAAGGCAATGTTGTATCCACTATAGAATTTTGGAGATCTAACCCTTTTAACAATGTTCTCATTAACTGAGCTTGGAAAATCTCCCCAGGTATCCTTACATGGTACGTATGGAAAGAAAAGAACTATAGAATTTCAAAGAAAAATCCCTTACCAAAAATCAAATGTTGGAGATTATCAACAAAAATATGTCCAAATCCATTTCAATAACCCAGTGGACAGCTCAATATCTCTAGGTTTAATCTCCTGAAACAACCATCTTGAACAATAGCAATTTGGGTCCCTGCCTCAATAAGAACCCCTAGGTGAAAAAGAATGGAAAATCCCATATTTGGGACTTTTGGAGACCCCCTCGGGAATGATTCATTAATATAAACTTTGACAACACATATAAAGGAAGCCTAGGCTCGGTAGGGGTAGGAGGGGTATTCGGGAACCACAAAGGAGAACCCCTTAGTTTCTTTGCGTCCAAATTGGTAATCAATTTGAACAATGCATCAGAGATTGAAGGACTAAGGAGATGCATCAAAATAGCGATACAAATAGGATTTTCATCCCTGGAGGTTGAGTGCAATTCCCCTCTGGTCACCAAAGTTATTCAACAACTCATGAATGGGGTGAAGAAAGAGTACCTAAGCTATGGGTTCTTAGTTATAGGTTCAATGGTAACTTCCCTAGTGGCCACAATCATCGATTCGATCATAAGGAAGGACATGTGGTGATCGACTACATGGCTAACCTAGCTGTCACAATGCAAGAACAATTTTGGATCTCCCATCCATCGGACCCACTGATATGTGGAATAGAAGAAAATATCCAATGCAGTTTCCAAGAAAACATGACAACATGGAGTGAAGTGACAAAGAACACCAGTCGAGACAATTGGGAGCATGTCCCTAATCATGAAGTGTTCAAGGAGGAAAGATGGCTCATATATGTGATGAAAAGCTTACAGGATGAAAGGATGGCCCTCCACGTATAGGAACCGTAACCCAATCCAGGAAGAGAATATCGTCGACCTCTCAAAAACATGAGCATAAGTGAGGAGTCATTTAATGTGAAGAATAAGGATGACATAGAGAATTTGGGAAAGGACGATCCAGACTATGGTTAAAGCCTCCCTGACGAAGAATATGAAAGAAGATCATACAAGAAAATTAGGATCGAAAGGGAAATTATGTTATCACTGGAATAAGTGGATGCATGGAAATAATGGTAGCCCAGATGAGAAGGTTTGAGTCTAATAAAATTCCCCTCCATCATATAAATTGTTGATAAATGTTATCAAATACGAAACATGATCGAGGATAATGAGGGTTGTAGATTCAATGATAATTTTTGTAACAATAAATACAAGGGATGACAGAGTAGGAATACATTATTCTCTTTATGTTTCTATCTCTTAGCTCTCCTTTGGTCAACTCTTAGTCTAGTTATAAGAATTAGTCGGAGAAGAAGTATGTCCCATTGTTGGACCAAAATGCCTAAGAGGGGACAATCAGGACATCAAAAAAATGAAGCTTCAACATCGATGGGCCACAACCATCTCCCCAAAGAAGAAAAGGAAGCTTGTGCAACTCAGGAACGCTTTTGGGTGCATTGTGATATGGAAGAGATCCGGGTCGTGAACATAATTGAAGAAAAAGTTCTTTCCAGAAGAAGGAAAACCAAGAAGGATGAAATACTCCAAGAAGCAGGTAGGTGGGTGTCCAACCCTGGTAACCCTCAGACCAGAGAAACTAAATATTTTTGAATGGTGGAAGATTATTGGATTCTTAAATCTTTGGTGGCTCAGGCTGCCAATGACACCCGCTAGAAGAATTCATAAATTATTCAAGAAATTTACATTCTAGAGGGAAAACTTGAACTTTTCTACTAGGCCTATCATTGCATTAAGTTAATGTTCAACCAGCTAGATTAGATCCCACCCCGAAAGGAGAAAGCTATGCATCTTGAATCCTCCCCATGATCTATTCTTAAACTCATTCAGATAGAGGATGACAAGGAACATACCCTGATGAAGATGCCCATCCCCTAGTAGGAGGATTCGAGACAAATGAAGAAAGAACCCAGCAGTTGCTCGGGACTAGCCCAGGGCCCGACGCAGAGGGAACCAGGTTCTTATTAGGGCTCTCCCATCCTGTTGGATTTTTTATTTTCTTGTTTAGGCCTTGCTTGAGGGTAGTCTGTTAATGGTGCCTCCTTTATGTTTTCACGATTTAGTCTAATTTTCCTCTAGACTCATAGTCTAAGATTCCTTTGGAAATTGTCAACATAAATCTTTTTAAAACTCTGGAAATATAGTGAACAAGGTTTAGAGGTCCGGTTTCCCTGTGAAGAAAACCCCCCTAGTCACATCATTTTGTACAATATTTTATGATATAATAGAATTCTCTCTTTTTAGATTAAAATAATAATAATAATTAATTAAATAATTAAATATGATGATTTATACAACATGACAATAATTAATTTATTAATGTTAAGATGACATGCTTATTTAATTAGTATTAAGATGCCATGCTTATTTAATTAATATTGACATTATATTACAATCCTGAAGTAAAAATTATAAGAAGTAAAATTTATAAGTTTATGTGACGGTCATTTGATTGGTTATTGAAAAGAGTGGAGACATTCCTAACATGAAGTTCAGTTATCCCCAACTCTTTAACAGGAATTCTGATAACTATTTATTGTGAAAATTACTTAATGTTAACATTAATTTTATCTTTTTTTTTTTTAATAAAAAAGAGGAAATTCCTATTATATAACTTTTACAGTACAAAAAACCCACATGGCTACAATCTTCCATTTGTTTCTCCGAATTAGTGGAAACTAGAATAGTTGGAAGACTATGATGTTAGTGTTCAAAATGGAAACCCACCATCTGCCCTCCCAAACATAAACTAGAGTAGGTGGAATATTCTAGTCTTTGCAACACTATGGTAGGAAACTAAGAGAGATGTAAGACATAAAATGAAAACAAAAGACATAACTGTAAAACTGCGCTATAGCAGTGCAAGGAGCCAAGATGAGAATGCTCATGGTAGCCAAAGAAAGGAGATTACACATTTGCACGTAAGGGCGCGTCGCTCAGATCATCATTGATGGTGACTTCCTTGGGCTAGAGCATGAAAGGCCATGCACATGTTGGACAATGTTGGACTGCTGGTGCATTAGAGTAGGCCTCGTAAAGCATGTCAATTCACTGGTGAATGAGGGTTTCCTAATGTATCTAGTCAACCATCTAGCTTTTTAGCTGAGAGACTAGCATGAGTTGCTCCAAATGGAAGAAGGGAGGTGGTACCTAGCCAAAATTTGAGAGTTTTGAGAGTGGTGGAGGTGGAAAGACTAGGCCACCCTCCACCACAGTGCCTACGACCACCCTCACCTCACTTGAGTCCGCCTTAGTCTCTTTCATATCCTCCACCACCTTGAAATCCTCCACTGCAGAGTCATTTGTTTGAATTGTGTCTGCAGGGTCTAAGTGGAGGAATTCCCTGCTCAGTTATGCAATTGGCCTCTTCCCTGACTTCATGTGCTTGTTGGACAATGGTTGGAGCACTTGTTCTTGCTAGGATATGGTTGGAGGGTTGCCAATTATCTGGTACAATGAATAGGAGGGATTCTAAAGGGATCTAGATAGGTTCCTCTAGAATTTCCTCATAAACGTATGCCATTGGCGACGTTCTAGGCTTCTCACATCGTTGAGTCCAGGAAATGGTTAGGGCGTGCTCCAATCTCTGTACCCTTCGTTTTCTAGAAACAAAAAAATACTAGGCAGGGCCGCGCTATGGCCTGTATCTTTTTGTTGGCATGGTGAGGAAGGAGAGGGTGCTAATGTGCAGGGTAAGAGTGATAGGAGTTGACTGGATGAAACACCAGTGCTAATATCATCTGGGCTGATGGAGTACAAAGGTAATATGGATTCACCCTCGTCAATGCGGGAGGATAATGTTGAGGTCAGACATGACCTCTGTAGCAATATTCCCACTTCCATTACACCTTATGGCATCCATTCTTCTCGTGCAAGGGAGTTATCCTCCTCTTATCGTCAAGAAGTAATGGCCTCCTTCCATTTAATTGTGACAGGAAGCCTGCCGACCTACCATATTAATGGATTAGGTCTAGCACAAGCTATGTGGCCTCCCTTCATAATATGGAACCCCATTCAGGATTGGATAATAGTTCTTGGCCAAGACCATGCAACGGTCTGAAATCTCAGATCGAGGAGAGGTTTGCACGTTCTATTGAATCAAATCCATCGTGGAAGCCATTCCTTCATTTTCCAGAGAATCAACTACTTTTTGGGCCTGTCTTTTCACATGTTATTGTATGAGGGTGATATTGGGTGGGAGGAGGGATCTAAAATCTTCCAGCAGTCCTGAGAGTCTCCAAGTAGGAGATACCTCTCGAGGCTATGACCCATGAATAATTTTTGTTATGAGGTGGATGTTTCTCTAGGAATCCCCCTCCACTATGATCTTATTTAATTTTTGGTCCATTACTAATTTGATTCCTCTAAGAAGGCTCCATATCTCAGCAACATTATTTGTATTGAATCTAAGATAGCCGACCTCAAAATAGAGAATTTTCCCTTCTACATTTTTGAGGACTGCCCCAAAGCCTGTCGGACCTGGATTCCCTTTTGACGCTCCATCAAAGTTTAATTTAATGAAACCTATGGGTTGGGGGGACCAAGTGCTTAGGCTACTAGTTTTTCTGGTTACCCCATTGCTCTGTTTTTTACCAGTAAGATTGAGCTTCCAGGTCTCAAGGATGTGACTTTCACCCGGGTTGCATTTTAGGTCCTCTTGGGACCATTACCCACTCTTAATCATTTCCCAAATAAAGTTCATGATTATTTCCCACATTGAGCTAGGGGGGGAGGTAGTCAAGAGAGAAATCCTTTTGTTTCTTCCCTTCCATATTTTCCACATGGTCAAGCCAGGTCGAAGCTACCAAATGCAATCCAAGATTGGTTTTTGATAGAAAATTGAGTCCCAGTTTTCCACTGTGCTTATGATACTGGACTGATTTTTGTTAGAGGGTCGCATTATTTGCGTCCCCATATCCCAAATTATCTCACTGTAGTAGAAATGGTTGAAAATATGATTCATCGTTTCTTCTTGTTGCTGATAGAGGGAGCAGATTGAGGGGCCTATGAAACCTCATTTCCGGAGATTGTCCCATGTGAGAATGCGATTTTGGACAATAATACATAAGAAGATGGACACCATTGGCCAGAGTTTTGGGTTCCAGATCTTTTCACAGATGTTTTCCTTTGTTTTCTGTTGTTAATTCCCATGTAAGTAGTAGGCTTATTTTACTAAGAAGTTGCATGTTGTGGAGTGCCCCCATCTGAGTATATCCGGACCTTCCTTCATGTAAATTTTTCATTGATTTGCACAATCTTTCCAAGCCCTTATATCTAGCTTCATTTGAAGGTAGATTTCATTTGGTTCAGTCTTCCAACTGCGCCATGGCTGGTGCCCATCATTTTCTCTCCATAGATCCTTCATCAAACAAGAGTCCCCAGATTGTATTTGTTGATGTAGAGGGATGAGTTCCTCAAGAGTGGTTAAAGGTGGTTGTTGTTTCCAAGAGTCTTTCCAGAACAAGGAGTGTTCACTATTTTGGATCTCCCAGAAAGCATGCTTATGAATGAGCATTCAGTTGTTCCAAGTCGTGTTCCATATATTGGATACCTCAATATGATCATTGAATCTGATGAGCTTCTCTTCTCTGGTGGTGGGAGAATATTTCCTTTTCCATATTTTTTCCTTGAATTATGTGGGGTGCTTGATCCAATTCCACCATATTTTTTCCCCCATGACCTGATTTAATTTTCTTGGGTCCCTAAGCCCTAGACCCCCTAAGGTCTTAGGCTTGCATATCTTGTCCCAACCTACTAGAGCCCACTTCTTGTTTGGGTGATTCCCATGCCACAAGAAGAAGTGTTGGATGTTCCTAATGGATCTGATGACAGATCAAGGAGCTTCTACGGTGGTAAAGAGGTAAGTTGATAAGGCTTGAAGAACATATTTTAAAAGAACTAGCCTAGATGCAAGATTAAAATATCTAAAGGTCCATTTGTTAAGTCTGTTGGAGATGGAGAGAAGTAGGATTTCTTAGGATATATTATGAGAAGCCACCCCTGTGAGTGGAATGCCTAGATAATTGGATGGAAGGGGGCTCTTGGAGATGCCCAAGAGATGAGAGATATGATTTTGTATAGCCACTGGGGTATTGAAGAAGTAGAGTTGTGATTTTTCAAGGTTCAAGGCCATTCCTAAAGTGTCATAAAACTCTATGAGGATGGCATTAATATTATTCGCTTCTTGGGTGTTCAGAGTGTTCAACAAAAGAGTGTCATTAACAAGCCTGTTGTGAGAGGGGGTTGGTTCAATATTGTGCAGGCGTAGACCTTTAAGGGAGCCTTCCATCACCAAGGCATTGAGGTAGCATGCCAGTCCCTCCGTCGTTATGACAAAGAGGAAGGGGGAGAGGGGGTCCCCTTGTTGGATTCCTCTGGTGGGAGAGAAGGGTTGCGAAGGCACTCCATTAAAAAGGTTAGAGAAAAAGGTTGATGATGCGAGTCTCATGCTACACGATACTTAGATATTGTCAAATCCAAAGGCTTCGAGGAGGGAGCGAATGTATGGTCAACTAATTATGTCAAAATATTTAGAGAGTTCAGATTTGATGAGAATACCGAGAGTCTTGGTTTTTTTCAGCAAGTGGATGACCTCATGAGATAGGATAATGTTTGACATGATTTTCCTACCTTCCATATAGCTTGCCTACTCTTTGGAGATAATGAAAGGAAGAATTGGCTTGAGACGCATGGAAATGACCTTAGTGATAATTTTGTAGATGGGATTACAGAGGGATATTGGTCTGTATTGTTTGGGATGTGTGACCCTTTCCTCCTTCAGGATGAGCATGAGGAAGGTGGCATTGAAGGATGAGAGGACTTGTCCCGAGGTTCTAGATTCCTCCACCACCTGCCAGACTTCTTCTCTTATCATTGGCCAATAGTAGTGGAAGATGTCCATCGTGAAGTCGTCTGAACCGAGAGATTTACCTGGGGGAATTTCCTTGATTTATTGATCCACCTCCTCTTGAGTGATGGGTCTCGTCAGGGCATCATTCTCTTCCTGAGTGATTAGAGAGGGTATGTTCTTGGTGATTTTCCGGGTCGTTGACATTCTATCATCGATGGGATCTATTAGGAGGTATTTGTAGTAGTTCATTAGTTCTTCTTCTATTCTGTTATTGTCCCTTATGGGATTATCCTGATCATCCTCCAACTGGGTTATTTGGTTGATGTATATTCAGTGCACCATGGATCACTGAAATAATTTGGTGTTCTTTTCACCTTCTTTTAGCCATTATACCCTGTATTTCTATCTCTAGAGTATTTTATCCTGCTCCTTTCTCTCTTCCAGTTTCATCTTAAGCTCCTCCTCTTCCTTCATTAAGGTTTTCATTTTGTCGCCCATTATGAAGGTCTTTTTCAAGGTTTCCAGGCACTGCTTGATTTCTTGCATTCTCTGTAGGATGTTCCCAAAAACATTCATATTCCAACACTTTAGTTGTGACATAAATTTTTTGAACTGCTATTGGAATTTGTACATTCAGGTACCATGCTCTATTTCTTCTTTCTTTTAGCAATAATTTGAGAGATGTTGGAAGTCTGGGTGGGAGAGCCAAAATTTCTCAAATCTGAAGGGCTTGAGTTTAGGCATCTCCCTAACATCAAGATAGAGTGAAACGGGCCAGTGGTCCGACCCTGTTTTTGGAAGGATGTTCGCCTCAATGGCGGGAAATTCCAACAACATGGATTCTGAAATGAGGAAGCAGTCTAGCTAACAAGATACATGATGATGTCTAGATCAACGATTAGACCAAGTGAAAATGTCATTCCTAGTTTGTATATCTACTAAATCTAGTTGGTTTATGAGGGCTGGAAACTTACTATTGTCTTGGTCAAGCCTCTTGGTGCCTCTTGGATTTTCCTCCAATGTTAGGATGATGTTGAAATCACCTCCTAGAAACTAGTTAGGCAAGGTTAATAGTGATTTGACAGTGGTTATTCTCTTTAATAAAACCTCTTTGTCCTAGGTGCTTTAAGGCCCATATGCATTTGTGATCTCGCCTCTTTGGTAGATCCTATGTCTTTTAAGTGAGCTATAATCCACTGTGAAAAAAGGGTCTAGCTATGATGACTGTTGTTGGATTCCATAACATCACCAGACTTCATGGTGATCCATTGGAGTTCATGTGAAAGGAGCCACATCCTCTCCAGCAGCGCCGAAAGATATTCGTCACTTATTCACCAACATATTTTGTCTCCTGCAAAAGGAGAATGTACAGATTCTCAACACGTATACAATCTCGAAGAGTCCTCCACTTGGATCTTCCATTGAGCCCTCCAATATTCCATGTTATGATCTTCATCATGATGAGTTGGGAGGTGGATGGAGGTATCCCTCCGTGAGCCTTTGAATCTGGACTGAGTTGAGCATAAATTTTTCTACTTCCTTCATGAGTCGTTGGGATGATTTGTGTCCCCTTATTTTACTTTCCTGGTAGGTTCATTTTGGCTCAGTGGCTGGGTCTAATAATATCCCTAGTCGCGAGGTGGAGCCTGGGTGGAGTCAATGAAAACTTTGTGAACCTTTCCTAGTTATTCCACTGGGATGGTGTGCAGATCCTTTTGGTTGAAGGCTTCCTCCAGTTTTTCGAGATCTATGTCTGCCAGATATTGCTCATCAAGCTACATGAGAGTGTCCCCACTTTCGTCTGGCTTATCCCCTTGGTGTTCATATTTTCCTATTTCGGTTTGGTGCATGGCTTTGCCTTTTTCTTTTTCCTGGATGTCTTTTTTGTGTGGATGTCCTACCTCCTCTTCCACAGGAAGTTGATTAAGAATGTTGTTAAGCCCTAATATTGGCCCATTACCCCTTAATTGGGGCATATTATATTAGTAATGTTATTTTATTTATGTTGGCTTTAAGCCATTAGTTGTAATTATACCTCCTAGTCTTATATATATACCAAGGAGACATTTTCGTTTTGAAACATCTTGTACTTGAACATTTAAGTGGGGTAAAAGGAGGTTGCCCCCTCAAAGAGGCTCATTATATAAAATTATCTCTTTTTCAAGGTGTTCAATACTTTTCCTGAGGTTTTTCTATGCTATATTGATGTTTGGTTCTTAACATATGGTATCAAAGCTCAAGGTCTTGGGGTTTCCCTACTACATCTGAGACACCATGGAATTTTCGCTATAACTTTTCTTATACAATGTTTCAAAAGGAACGGCTTGGAGGATATTTATTAGATGGATCAAGGTACGTTGGGTTCAAAATTCAGCTCTTGGGGCCTTATAATTTCAGAGATACAACATGTACAAGATAGGGTTTTGGAATCATCCTGAAATGCGTCATTGCAACATTTTCGCTATAAAATATTTTCTATAACGTTTCAGAGCCTGAAATCTGGAGGAAATTTATAGAAATTAGTAATTTATCTGTGGTAAAAATTTCAAATTCTATGTCATCTTAAATTTGTAGATACACCTTGTGTAAGATAGGGTATTTGACTAGTCCTATTGACTAGTCTCAAGAAGGTGTTCCAGGTAAAACAATCATAACTTCTTTCTAGAGTATCCAAATTGAGTGGGACTAGTTTCATTGGATCGTGGACAGTCTGTAGTATTTTGGGTGCGAGTGTCAGAATTTGATATCAATTATTTTGTGCGGGGCATGCTATACAAGTGAGATCTCCTGGAAAGGCCAAAAATCGGCAATATGTGAGGAAGTTATCGTAAATTACACTTGGCACATCCAATTTTGATTAGACCTATAGCATTGCAAAGAATAAATATCAGAGAACTACCTAAAAGAAAGTTTCATACCCAGAAGGGCCGAAACTTGGGATATAGAACAAAATAAATATTGTCTAGCAGAACCGCCTCAAAATCAAGATTCAAAAGT
>JZKD02S1672656.1:723907-738311 GCA_000966675.3 Picea glauca
AGGAAGGAAAAATCATATTGGAGCCTGAAGCCATCACTGACACAAGAATTCACCAGCTAAGGAATAGATCCATTTCAAAGTATCTCATTAAATGGAGGAAACTACCGACTGAAGACTCCACTTGGGAAGATGAGTCTTTTATACAGAAGCATCCAGAGTTACTCAAGCGTTGCAGACAACAGTTGTCTCAACGGGAGGGGCATGTTAAGCCCTAGTATTGGCTCATTACCCCTTAATTGGGGCATATTATATTAGTAATGTTATTTTATTTATGTCGGCTTTAATCCATTAGTTGTAATTATACCTCCTAGTGTCCTATATATACCAAGGAGACATTTTCATTTTGAATCATCTTGTACTTGAACATTTAAGTGGCGTAAAAGGAGGTTGCCCCCTGGAAGAGGCTCATTATCTAAAATTATTTCTTTTTCAAGGCGTTGAGTACTTTTCCTGAGGTTTTTCTATGCTATATTGATGTTTGGTTCTTAACAAATGTCATATGAGTTCTTAGTGGGTATTTTAAGAGTATTGTCTTGATTTTGCTTTCTGGGTGGGTGTCGTTTCCTTCCAGTGACCATAGTGGATCCATCCTTTTTCTTCCCCTCTACATATTTGGGGATATGGGAATTCAAGGGATAGTCCCAAAAGAGGTGGCCATGCTTGTGACACTTCTTGCAGGGGAAGGGAATATGCTCATAGTCAATTTTTTTATTCTAGTCTTCATCCTAAAATTCTAGGGTTACTGAGCCTGGTAAATCTTTTGAAATGTCCATGTAGACACAAATCCGAACGTAGGAGGTGTATTTCCTTTTCTTTGTGTCTTCTAAGGATTTAACATATCATCCCACAATATTTCCTATACCCAATAGGATTTCCTCCAACCAGAATTCTTACGGCAGGGAGTATAGCCTTATCCAAATTGGAGCCATTCTGAAATATTCTTTCTCTAGGCTGAAGCGGTCCATCCAGAATCGAAGAAATAACCCCATTGAGTTGTAAAAGTATGGACCATTATCAAAAATTATGTCCTTGTCTTCTATATTATAAAGGATGATCGTGAGAAACCCCTTGGGGGCTAAGTTGAACTTCATAATCTCCCTTGGGGTTCCACCAGTCCTTTATCAATCTCAAGAGATCTCGTTTTGAAGTTTAGAGACCTAGGAACTTTCCTATGAGGGCGTGTTCCCACATGAACTTAGTGTGTTCCCCAAACCTGGTTGACCTTATGAGATATATTGGAGGCTTATCAAATTGGGGGATGCATTTTCTTGGTTCCCATCCTTGAGATGCCTTTGGATGATACATGCTTGGCTCCACATCCATTGCTTTGTTGAATCATTTCTCTTTGGCCAGGAGTTGTTCTTCTCAGGTGCGGTGATGACTCAAACGCGGGTCTCTTGGAACGCAGTCTAGCTCTGTCATTTTCTACCACATTCTTGTATGAGGGGGTCCCACCCCTCTCGGATCATCCCGTACGATCACCTGCAGCGTATTGGTTCATTTTGACACTTCTCATGCGATCGTTTCGTCTACAGGAGTAGTGGATCACGCAGAGTCCTTCTAGGGTTTTTCTAGGGTTTCAGAGAAGCGCACCATTATCTTTTTTTGATTCATAATATCTTCGACACAAAACTAATTTTATCTTAATATCAAGTAAACAATATTAATAAAAAACTATTCAATAATCTTTATTTTTGGGTAGTTTTTTTCCTAGGTAGTCAATTTTGATGGAAGAAATGGCTAGTCGTCATGTTCGAAATCAACAGAAGGCATAAATTTATAGAAATCGAAAGCAGAGAAATGATCAAACTACTAAAATGTTAAATCATGTTACTAATAATCTTTAAGCTTTCAGATCAAATTGATGAAATGGTTTGAATATAAATGCTCATGGGAGTATGTAGTTTAAATTTTCCATTCAACCAAGATCAAAAAATTTCAAGGAAAATGAGGATGTGGTGAAGCAAGTCTCGAAGCTTGAAATTCTTTCGAAAACAAAAATCTTTTTTTTTCTCCTTAATAAAATCTTAACATAACATAGGATATCGGTCAAAGTCTTAACATGAGATAATAGTCAAAATAGAAACTTGCATTGGCTACATCAATGTATCTTGTGTAAATGTAATGAGGAATCTATTAAACATTTATTTTGTATGTTTGGAACAAAATATTATAAATATCAAATGGGAGGAACAAATAGGATCAAGTGTCTTTTGGTAGAGCATCTTTACTTATGAATAATTGAAAAATCTAAAATATCCTTTAAAGCTTTCCTATGCTTTGTAGTAGTATGGAGTATTTTGGGGGGGGGAAATGATCTTTTAAAGCGTTTCCCTCGTCCCTACAGAGGTTTCTCACAAAATCACGCTCACATTATCCTTTAAAGGGAGATGGAATCATCTAAAGAAAGTCTTCATAGAATTTAAAAAAAACATATTATGATAATGCATACATATTATGATAATGCATGTGGATTTTTTGATAGGGCGTGTAAAGGAAAACTAAATATGTGTGGGGTGAGGGATATTCTTTTGTTTGATACTACACTCATTCTCCTTTAAAGGAAGATGGAATCATATGAAAGAAAGTCCTCGTAGAATTTAAAAAAAATATATTATGATAATGCATGTGGATTTTTTGATAGGGCATGTAAATGAACACTAAATATGTGTGGGGTGAGGGATATTCTTTTGTTTGATTCTTTATTTTTTTTAGAATATTTTGTCAAACAACAAATTCACCTAAGTTTTATGTTTTATGGCTCGTTTTAAAAATAGGGATAGTCAAAGAAAAAACATTTGCATGTATTTGAAGATACAATGATATTGGAATAAATGTAGAATTAAAAATATTCTTTTAATCATAATCGAGGTAAAAGGAACTTTTGATCATCTATCATTTCCTCATATTTATAAAGAGTTAAACAAAAAGTCAATTGGCTATCCCAGAACAGTGTGTTATTGTAGAAGGGATCCTATCTCTAGTAGCACATATTTATAGAAAGTTAAACAAAAAGTCAATTGATTATTTAAAAACATTGTGTTATTGTAAAAATGAGATCTTATCTAATTTAAAATGTCAGAATTTGAAGCAGGGGGTTTAATTTCAAATTTTAAAAGGTTTCTATAACTATGTGAAAATTGATTAAAAGGATAGTTTAATGTGTTTTTAAAAAAAAATGTCTTCTTTACTATTTTATCCTTGTTATTGAAAGAAATGTGAAGTTTGTCCTTGTCTAGTATAAGAAGGGTTTAGTATAAGAAGGGTTTAGGATAGAGAAAAAAAGTTCTTCAAAACAATATGGAGTTCATGTGTGTTAAGTAAATTAAAGTAATTAAATGTGTATCTGAATTTCATATTTAAAATATTAAATAGATAATAATAAACTTAAAAAACATTTAAAAAAAATAGATGATTTAAAAAAATCTTAATTCAATTTAACTTTACATTTTTAATACAACTTAAAAAAAATTATGATATTATTTTTTAAAATCTCATTATAAATTGAAATATAATATTATAATGAATATAGTATATATGTATGTGGATAAATAAATAATTAGAAGATGAAATAAAATTAAGATATTATAAGGAGGTGATCAACTTAATTTAGAATATCAAAAATATTAGGTTATTCTAATAAACATAAGAAAGAAAATCAAGATTACAAAAGTAAGAACAAACTCTCACAAAATCCATAATAAAACTCAGTATTGAATAATTCTCAAAATTATTATAATTTGAAACACTCAAAAAATTGAAAATAAAAAACTATTTTTTTCTAAAATATTTTCTTATACTCAAATTAAACAACAATTTAAAATTAAACAACAATTTAAGAATATTTGTCACAACAAACCTTCTAACCCATTAAATTACAATTACAATGATCTCGAAAGGATTTCAATTTTCACATACGATTTATAAAATAAGCACATTCTTGCACAATAAAACATAAACCGAATAACATTTTAATGTAATTCTCAGCTAAACATAAAAGTTACTTCATGGTATTCATAACACTCTAAAATAACTTATTGCTCGAGTAAACAAAACAAAGAATTCAAACTGAACTTCCTCGAAAAGGGGAATATGTGGGGAGTGGCGTGAAGATAAGGAGGAGCAAAAGCACCGACAAAAGAATCTGATAAAAAAAATAATCCAAAGTCAATGATAAGTCAATGATAGTGAGGGCCACACAATGATACAATATTGATGTTATTGTTTATGTTTTAGAATACAGCTTGAGTGGATCTAATGGTTAAGATCATGTGTTTCCTCTTAAGTTGTCACAGGTTCAATTCCAAAGGGGGTAGGGTAGGGTATGTATACCTTCGTATACTTTAGCAATCAAAATCGTTGGACGGAGAGGGGTCCCTTGTCCCACAAACAAGGGGATCTCAAACACCAATTAAGTATGCTGACTTGGCCGTAACCTTAAAAATAAATTATTATGACAGCGTTGCACATTACTTTTGCTTACAATTTCTATGTGGTCAGGGATAAAGACGAAAGCACAGTAAACATTGGGATGGATGTTGGGGTATGTAGGACAAAACTCATTGAATAATGTGGATTGAACATTGTATTGGGGTAGCATTCAATTTTTTTGAAACGGAGTAAGGCATGACATTTGACTATACTCGAGTGTCCACACTTGTACACATTTCGATTAAATATTTCAAAGTTCAACTAAAAAGGAGTCAATGATTTAGACCTTTTACATCGACTGTAACATTTATTGTTTCTTTATGAGCGTTACCTTTATCTATCATATTTCCAATTTTAGAAGAAATTAAAAGTTGCTCTTTCTCATCTCTTAAATCATTCACAAGTATATTGCGCAGTTGGCAAATCTTACACAGATTCATGATTGTTGAAATATTTTCTTTAATTTGTTTTAAGATCTTCCATCACATTATACTTCATAGGACTTATAAAAAACTACATTATTTGGTAAACTAGAAAAAAAAACATGAGTAGGTTTATTGATTTTGTTAGGAGTCCATGGTTTCCTTAAAGCAAATGTTCCAGGAACACTAGATTCTCTCTAAAACAGGTCCTTTACTTTTGGTTTGAACGGCCAAAGTTTCTTCTATTTTTTTCATCATTTTCAGTTATATTTATAGGTGGTAATACATCCCATAGAATCATTGTTGTTTCATTAGGATGTTTCATTAGGATACACATATGCTGATTCTTCTAAATTTCCTTCGGCTCTTGAATTTGAGTATAACTGTCAATAGTTCTATTAGCCACCAAATTTATAATTGATTCATGGGTGGAATGTTTGTTCATAGTGATTTTCCTAATGGTAATTACATTAATTGTCCATGGCTACATCTTCCAAGCCTATGTTTCTATTGGTTGAAAGTCGTTCAAAATGGTCTTTTAAAGAAAGGTGTATCACGTTTGATTTGAGGTACCCTCACCTGTACTTCTCTTCATGTCAACTATTTTGTTAGAGATTTTTTTAATCATCCTTTGTAAAATTTCCATATTTATAAAATCTTTTTCTTTACCCTTAGTGGAGAGTATGGCTTGATGTCTTGTTAGGATCCATTTTTTTTTATGGGGGAATGTTTTCACCTACCTTGCACCCTTTCATTTCAAACTCAATCTTCTTGTATTTTTTGAAATTCAAAGCGAAATCATTTTTACGTGCTCCTTTTACAAACATTGAGGCTAGTAGAACATTAGCAAAGACTTCAATTTGCAATTCTAAAGAAAGGGAAGACCCTTATTGAAATTTGTTATGAAGTTGTCTAGGTAGAGCCAATGCATCTCTAGCTAACCAAGGTTGATGAGCATTCCAATTATTTTCCATGTTTTTAGGTTTTGAGTCTAATCCTTATGACTATAAGTTCACAATGGTTGAGTCTGAGTTTTCTGAATATTTAGAATGTATGCTTTCAGGTGGAGTGACGACAGGATTTTTAGGAGTCACGGGGATCGAACTAAAGGGTTGTTCCATTTCTTGCAAAGCTAAAACTACTAAATTTTCTACCATATGAACCAATCTATGTTCAAAAGTTGAGAGTGTGGTTCTAGTGGTGTTTTCTTGATAGTCATGGAGTTTTAAGAAGTGCACCAATCTTCCCGACATAAGCTCAGGTAATATGTTTAAAAGCATTAACTTTCTTTCTTTATAATTCATATGGGATTGACTTAGTATAAATTCTAATACTAACCCTACCATAAGGTATTTTGTTTTTAGAAGTCTGACTTTTAGGATTAGGAATTAATAAATATGGACTATTTTTATGGATTGACATATCAGAATTAATTCCATTAAGGGGTTGGATTCCAAATACTCAACAATAGGGATTAAACCGAAGGGAAAGACCCAAATATAATCCTCCCTATTTGTTATGGAATAATACTTTGCATTAGTAGTCCAATAACCATTTGATGTGATTTAAAAATTGTTTTATTTTGTTATTTCCCTTCTTTTTATTGTTTTTTGTAATTTTACAGTTATATATTGTAGAAAAGAAGTAAACTATGGATTTTAGATAAATCTATGTTTAGGATAAAATATGGAAACAATCAATGGAACCTATTTGGACCTTTAGATTCTTAGAGAAAAAATTACACTAAGAACATATTAATCATTAGATAATATCGAGGGAAAAAATAAACTATTTAACAACATAAACATATTAAAATTATAACAACGGGACACCTAGAAATAATTCCACAATATATGAGATAACCAAAAACTAATATTAACTTATAAAACAGAAAGTATCCACCAAAATATTCAACCAAATAAGATAAATTAACAATATTGAAATTCTTACTATATGCATGTAACATTTAATCTGTTGTAGAATAATCCATGAAATTGTGTTGGCTTGTATAGAGATTCTAAATTAAGCTTCAAAATAGTTCTTATCTACAATAATACAAAATTATTTATAAAATCCACTAACCTGACCTATGTCTCTGCTTCATTGATGTGCTTATTTATTGAACTTTAATAACAAAAACAACAAATTGGACATGGACAAAATTGACGTATATCTTAAACAAAATTTTCATGTTTAGATGAGTCATGTGGATTGTGTCACTTGACAGTTGCATGATTTCCATCATATGTGGTCCATTGTGTGAATAAGTATTCACATAAATGCATGTAAGAAACCATGTGTTGATCCATCATAAAACCAAGGGTTTCTTTCATTTCCTTAAAGTTCCACATGCACTTCTCTACTCTCAAAATCACCTACTCTAGTCTATTGGTTGTCTTGACTTCCATGACAAGAAAACTTTGCAAGTGACCACATTATATCAAAGATATTCCTTTGATGTCCTCTTCATGTTTCTAGGAAATTTCCTAAAATTCAAACATCATTTCTTCAAACCCCTAAAAATCCTCTAGTGACCAAACTTGACAATTTGATATCAACCATTGTCTATTAATATTTTACCAAGATTTCTAACAGGTTGACCATTGCTCCCCCACTCAAATATTTGGCTCAATGAGTAGCTTTTCCTAGTACTTAGTAGCTACATGCATCCTTGATATACTATCATTGATCATAACTTGGATGGCACGATCCTCCTCACCTCAGGATTTATGAATCTCTTTGATATATTTGATATGATCTACAACTTTGGCTCCTTTATCACTCTATTTGAGAATTCATTTATGTTCTACAGAAAAAAAATATTGTCTGTTCTTGATAGTCTGCAATTTTTTTCAAAAATGTATCACTTCCCATCTTATACTTGACATGATCCTCTAAAAGAACCCCCTTCAAATTGCACACAACTTCTCTAGTTTCCTTGTAATAATGTACCTATTACCCCATGGATTATAATTATTTTCACATAACCTCAACTTCCCTTTCCTCTGTTATATCCCTATCAATCGTAGCATATGATATGGCTACCCTTACACCCAACAATTCACTCAACTTGACATTTTTATGGTTTCCTCAGATGTACACGACAGAACATTGTCTACACTCATTTTTTTCATCCTTTGTGTCATTATAATGGATTTCCTATTTTTATCATAGGCGATATAATCTACGTTTTCCACCCCATTTATTGTTTATGGAATTGGTCGATCACCCCAGGAAAAATGTTCTCTAAGATGCCCAGGGTATAAAATTATTTTGCAACAAGTGATTTTCCCTTGTCTGCTACTTTGGATTGCTCCTCAAATGTACTTTTTCTTTTATCTATCACCTATTCTTTGTCTGATGTGTCATATTTATCTAATGTTAATGGGCCTACCGGATGTTTATCCTCACCTACTTCATGAGTTGTTGATGGTACAATAGTTTCCTCTAATGGGGTCTAAATAGTTATTTGTGCTTCAACAAAAATTTTTGATGTAATTTCCTTTTTATTATAATATTTTGGAGTTGTACCATCCCCTTCAAACTTCTCAATGGTTTTGTTTTTGAAGGGGATATTGGGATAGTTCTCCCCTGAAATGTTGGGTTGTTTCTCTTATCAATTATTGGGATGCTTCTCCTATCAACTCTTGGGCCACTTCTCAAATTCCTTGATCAACTTCATTCTCAATGGCAGTCTTTTTCTTTACTACTTCCTCCTCTTCTTCTTATGTGAAATCTATTATTTCTTGAGGAGGTATATTAGTAGGATGAGAAAATATTGGTTTCTTAGTAGGCCACTCAGTATGATGTTATTATTTCTCTTGTTCCCTTGCTTTCTTTTCTTCCTCTCGTTTCTTTATCCATTCTTGTGACTCTCTATTTTGTTCTTCTAGATCTTTCTTACTCTTGGATTCCCTTTCTTTTCTTCATTTCTCTTCCAAGGCCCTTTTTCTCTTCTCCACTTCTACTTCTCTTCTTTTTTGGTCAAGCTCTTCTTGAGAAGTCTCTTATTCATTCGTTATTTGCAATGCGTCTTTGGTATTGCACTAAATTTCTTGTTCATATAGTTCTTTGTTCTATTATTATTGGATAGCCCAACATTATTATTATTCCTTCAACCCTGTCTCTTTAGCTCTTCTATATTCTTCTATATCCATCTCTTCATCTCTTCTAACTTCTCCTACCTCTCTTTCCATGATGGCGCCTTCGATTATCACCTCCATCTGTTAATCTAGAGATATGGTTTTAAAAATCGTAATACCATGTGTGGCTCTCCTCTCCAAAACATTGGTCCAATTTTGTCCATCCTTTGTAAACACTTATTCTTTCCATTTTCATGATTATTTGGCCAGCTCTAAGATAACTTTTCGACAACTTTTGGAACCAAAAATTTGGGGTCATGTCTTTTGAACCTGCTAGGGTCAAATCTATATTCCATATGACTCAAACCCTCTTTCTTCACTTGTGGGGTGTCTTTAACAAAATATTACCCAAGATGGAAACCATAAGGAAAGAAGGCCCTCTTCTTATGCTTAATCAAAGAGGCATTAAATCGTTGAGGATTAGTCTAATATCATATTCCCCCAAGAACAAGCTTATCGAGGACATCTGCGAGAAAAACATGAGGGGGACTAGTTTCCTTAAAAATAATGAGGATTTATGTATATTTTTCTTTGATGTACCAGTTACCAGTATGTGAGAGAATTTTATTTTCTTTCTTATATAACCTTGGACATTCTTGGTGAAAAATAATGGTATATAGTCATGCCAAGAGCAATTCATAGATCATGGACTAATATTTCTTGTATATGTTTTCCCATAACATGCTAAAGAAAATGTGAACAAGGACCTCCAAAA
This sequence comes from Picea glauca, assembly GCA_000966675.3. Taxonomy (NCBI): domain Eukaryota; kingdom Viridiplantae; phylum Streptophyta; class Pinopsida; order Pinales; family Pinaceae; genus Picea; species Picea glauca. Next base: position 733,618 of record JZKD02S1672656.1, read on the forward strand.
TGTGCCACATTAGGTTTATCTTAGAAAAAAAAATTGGGCACATATGAAATCCAATAAATAAGAATCCATTTATAATGAAAAAAACTCTCTAATATTAAGGTTTTGAGCTTGTTCAATTCTACCATTGAATTGTTTGGTGATAATAGCTCCCCAATTAAGCATATTTCTAGTAGTGGACACCATATGAGCCACTCACACCCATGCCTCGATAAACCATGAGAAATCCTTTTCTCCATATAATTGGCATATCATAATCATAATGTACATGTAAGGTTATCGTAAACTTATCACACCATACTACCCTAAGGATGAGTTGAATTATTGTTTGTCCTCTTTCCTTTAGATGACTATGCTTTTTCCTACATCATGTTCTTTATGAAACATTTTTACTAAATTAGTATTGAGTAACACGTATGGTTCTAGTAACTTCTAGTATTTATTGACCTCAAGAGGAATAAATGTCCTTGTACATTGTAGTCGTTCATCATTGATTAAACACTTATTAATAGTAGCATGGTTTATAATACATTCTAGTGCTTCTATACAAGGAAACACTACGACCCTCACTACCACTGTATGCAAACAAGAATGACTAATGTTGGGAAAACCCTATCATCCATCTCTTTGATAGCATGGTCACTATGTGGTGTCAACTTGAGGTAGTCTTCATTCTTGATTTTTATGAATTATTTGTTCTATCGAGAGAAGGAAAATTCCATTCTAGTCATCAGCTCGATATCCATGCATATCAACTGCTACACAAACAACTCCTTCAAAGGAAACTTTGATTCTAAGTTCCTCCCTAATTCTATTTCTTTTTTTTTTGCATTGATTGGTTATTGAAAAGAGTGAAGACATTCCTAACATGAAGTTCAATTATTCCCAACTCCTTAAAAAGAATATTTGATTTTCATATCTATTTAATGTAAAATGCCATAATTCTTATCCTTAATTCTATCATTGATTTTAATATGTTCCTTTTTTTTTTAATTTCCTTCCTTACCATTTTCGCCTTGTCCTGTTTGAGCGTAAGAAGATTATTATATCTAGATCAAGGATAGAAAAAAAAAAAGGTGCTTCACAAAAATATGGAGTTCATGCTTTTTAAGTAGTTTAAAGTAATTAAACGTTTATTTGAATTTCATATTTAAAATATTGAATATAATGATAATAAACTTAAAAAACACTTAAAGACAATTATTGATTTAAAAAAAAAGATTAATTCAATTCAGCTTCAGATTTACAATACTTTTTTTTAGCAAATTGGACATGGACAAAATTGTCTCTTCTTGATAGTTTGCAACTTTTTTCAAAAATGTATCACTTACCATCTTATACTTGACCTGATCCTCTAAAAGAATCCCCTTCAAATTTCATACAACTTCTCTAGTTTCCTTGTAATAATGTACCTGTTACCTCATGGATTATAATTATTTTCTCATAACCTCAACTTCCCTTTCATCTGTTATATCCCTATCAATCGTAGCATATGATATGGATACCTTTACACCCAACAATTCACTCAACTTGACATTTTTAGGGTTTCCTCAGATGTACACAACACAACATTGTCTACACTCATTTTTTTCATCCTTTGTGTCATTATAATGGATTTCCTATTTTTATCATAGGCGGTATAATCTACGTTTTCCACCCCATTTATTGTTTATGGAATTGGTTGATCAACCCAGGAAAAATGTTCTCTAAGATGCCCAGGGTATAAAATTATTTTGCAACAAGTGATTTTCCCTTGTTTGCTACTTTGGACTGCTCCTCAAATGTACTTTTCCTTTTATCTATCACCTATTCTTTGTCTGATGTGTCATATTTATCTAATGCTAATGGGCCTATCGGATGTTGATCCTCACCTACTTCATGAGTTGTTGATGGTAACATAGTTTCCTCAATGGGGTCTAAATAGTTATTTGTGCTTCACCAAATTTTTTTGATGTAATTTCCTGTTTATTATAATATTTTGGAGTTGTACCATCCCCTTCAAACTTCTCAATGGTTTTGTTTTTGAAGGGGATATTGGAATAGTTCTCCTGTCAAATGTTGGGTTGTTTCTTTTGTCAATTATTGGGATGCTTCTCCTATCAACTCTTGGGCCACTTCTCAAATTCCTGGATCAAATTCATTCTCAATGTGAGTCTTTTTCTTTACTACTTCCTCCTCTTCTTCTTATGTGAAATCTATTATTTATTGAAGAGGTATATTAGTAGGATGAGAAAATATTGGTTGCTTAGTAGGCCACTGAGTATGAAGTTATTATTTCTATTGTTCCCTTGCTTTCTTTTCTTCCTCTTGCTTCTTTATCCATTCTTGTGACTCTCTGTTTTGTTCTTCTAGATCTTTCTTACTCTTGGATTCCCTTTCTTTTCTTCATTTCTCTTCCAAGGCCTTTTTTCTCTTCTCCACTTCTACTTTTCTTCTTTTTTGGTCAAGCTCTTCTTGAGAAGTCTCTTATTCATTCTTTATTTGCAATGCATCTTTGGTATTGCACTAAATTTCTTGTTCACATAGTTCTTTGTTCTATTATTATTGGATAGCCAAACATTATGATTATTCCTTCAACCTTGTCTCTTTAGCTCTTCTATATTCTTCTATCTCTATCTCTTCATCTCTTCTAACTTCTCCTACCTCTCTTTCCATGATGACGCCTTGGTAAATCACCTCCATCTGTTAATCTAGAGATATGATTTTAAAAATCGTAATACCACGGGTGGCTCTCCTCTCCAAAACTTCAGTCCAATTTTGTGCATCCTCTGTAAACACTTATTCTTTCCATTTTCATGATTATTTGGCCAGCTCTAAGAGAACTTTTCAACAATTTTTTGAACCAAAAATTTGGGGTCATTTCTTTTGAACTTGCTAAGGTCAAATCGATATTCCATGTGACTCAAACCCTCTTTCTTCTCTTGTGGAGTGTCTTTAACAAAATATTACCCAAGATGGAAACCACAAGGAAATAAGGCCCGCTTCTTATGCTTAATCAAAGAGCCATTAAATCCTTGAGGATTAGTCTAATATCATATTCCCCCAAGAACAAGCTTATCGAGGGCATCTGTGAGGAAAACATGAGGGGGACCAGTTTCCTTAATGCTAATGAAGATTTATGTATATTTTTCTTTGATGTACCAGTTACCAATATGTGAGAGAATTTTATTTTATTTCTTATATAACCTTGGACATTCTTGGTGGAAAATAATGGTATATCGTCATGCCATGAACAAGTCACGGATCATGGCCTAATATTTCTTGTATATGTTTTCCCATAACATGGGAAAGAAAATGTGAGCAAGGGCCTCCCAAATGTGCCACATCAGGTTTAACTTAGCAAAAGAAATTGGGCACATATGAAATCCAATAAATAAGAATCCATGTATAATGAAGGAAACTCTCTCATGTTAAGGTTTTGATCTTGCTCAATTCTACCATTAGTTTCTTGGTGATAACAACTCCCCAATTAAACATATTTCTACTAGTGGACACCGTATGATCCACTCACACCCATGCCTCGATAAACCATGAGAAATCTTTTTCTCCGTATGATTGGAATATCATAATAATGATGTACATGTAAAGTTATCGTAAACTTATCACACCATACCACCCTAAGGATGGGTTGAATTATTTTTTGTCCTCTTTACTTAGATAATTATGATTTTCCTACATCATGTTCTTTATGAAACATTGTTACTAAATTAGTGTTGATGAACACATATGGTTCTAATAACTTCTATTATTTATTGACCTTTATTAACCTCAAAAGGAATAAATGTCCTTGCACATTGTAGTCGTTAATCATTGAATAAAGACTCATTAATATTAACATGGCTTATAATCCATTCGAGTGCTTCTATACAAGGAAACACTAGGGCCCTCAGTACCACTATATACAACCAAGAATGACGAATGTTGGAAAAAACCCTATCATCCATCTCTTTGATAGCATGATCACTATGTGGTGTCAACTTGAGGTGGTCTTCATCCTTGATTTTTTGGAATTATTTGTTCTATCGAGACCATGAAAATTTCATTCTAGTGATCAGCTCGATGTCCATGCATATCAACTGCTACACAAACAACTCCTTAAAAAAAAAACCTTAATTATTGATTCTAAGTTCCTCCCTAATTATATTTCTTCTTTTATTAATTGGTTATTGAAAAGAATGAAGACATTCCTAACATGAAGTTCAATTATTCCCAACTCCTAAAAAAAAAATTATTTTATTTTCATTTAATGTGAAATGCCCTAATTCGTATCCCTAATTTTAACATTGATTTTAATGTCCTTTTTTTTTCTAATTTCCTTTCTTACCATTTCAGCCTCATAATTTGTATCCCTAATTTTAATATGTCCCTTTTTTTTAAATTTCCTTTCTTACCATTTTAGCCTTGTCCTTGTGGAGCGTAAGAAGACTATAATATCTAGATCCAGATCAAAGATAGAAAGAAACAAGGTGCTTAGAAAAATATGGACTTCACGCTTTTTAAGTAGTTTAAACTAATTAAATTCTTATTTGAATTTCATATTTAAAGTATTGAATATAATGATAATAAATTTAAAAAACACTTAAAAGACAATTATTGATTTAAAAAAGGTTTAAATCAGTTTGTCAGATTTATAATAGATTTTTTTAAAGGTTCATTATAAATTGAAAAATGACATTTACAGTAAATATAAAATAAAT
>JZKD02S1672656.1:752950-769145 GCA_000966675.3 Picea glauca
ATTGCAAGAAAGAGGGACATGATGAGGACAGATGTTGGCAGTTGCATCCCGAGAAGAGGCCAAAATGGTTCAAAGAAAAGAAGGGAACGCAAACAGTGGCAACGACATCAAAACCACAGATTTGGGATCAGATTTAGGTGATGAGTCAAAGATCTCATTGGTTGGTATGACAAGTAAAAATGGTGAAGATGTTGATTGTAGAAACAAGTTGTTTCATATAAGGGTAATCATGCGACACACTAAGATAGACACATTAATTGACAGTGGATCTCAATCTAATCTAATCTCTGAAGAATTGGTTAAACAATTGGGATTAAAAACACAAACTCATCATAAGCCTTACACACTTAAATGGGTAAGCAATCATCATCAGATGCACATAACAAAGAAGTCCACAATCAAATTTGCAATTTCATCTAAGTATGTGGACGAAGTAACTTGTGATGTTGTTTCGTTAAGAGAATGTGGAATGATCTTAAGTAGTCCGTACTTGTATGATCGTAAGGAAATCTTCTACAGGGCAAAGAATCAATATCAATTCACTAAAGTAGGTCATGATTATGTGGTGCATGCTCATCATGTTAAAGCAAATAAAACACTTCAAACAATGGAACAATTAACGAACCCAGTGCAAGTAAGCAACAAACCAATAATTGTTTCAAATGAAGTAATTGATCTTAATCAAGAAGAAGACATGGTTGTTGAATGGAAAATCGATCATAAGTTGCTTCAAGATAAGCTCATGTCATGCAGATATTTAAAATATATCAGTTCATTTGCAGTCATATTTTTGATGCTGTCATTAGCAATGTTTTCTACATGGATGATAGTGGCTTCAGTAAGATGTAACAGGGTTCAAATGACTAACAATATACTGTCAGTCGTCATGATTGTGTTACAGTTGATATTGATGAGACAAGTGCACAGGACCGAGTTCAGGGACAGAGAGAAAGACGGGTGGCCTATCTTGAGCTTGTTGACTGGTTAGTAACCTTTTGGGGACCAAAAGGTATTTTAGTGGGGAGGTGTGATCCGAAATCGGATCTAGAAGCCTGACAGGGCTTGAAAAATGCTCAAAAATGAAAGTTCTCGGAATGCGATGAAACTTGTGCCATTGCATCCGTCTCATCTTCCTGATTCTGGTGGTATATTTACTTTGTCAAACGGGCTCCGTATGGAGAAGATATCGCGTTCTATCCAAAAAGCCAAACAGGTAAAAAAAAGGGGATGACTGTACAGTCCGTACAGTCCACATGTCATGCTGACTATGCAGACTGTACGGTCCATACAACTGACATGGAAATCCCATAAGGTGACATGTGGCAGCTCCAGAAGGTGACACATGTTAGACAGATTTGGACGTACGGGCAGACAACTGGACCAATCCGGAGGTGACACGTGTCACCATTGTAAGGGTGACACGTGGCACAGATGATGTCAGCAGTTGACGTGGCAGCCTGATAGAGCAGTACGACCATACGTGTGGTGATGTGGCAGTTTATTATTGGATGAAAAGTGGTCTAATGGGAAGTCGACATGTGGCACTGTTCGAGCGAGTGATTGGGTGCCATGTGGCCCAATCATGGGCTGCCACGTGGCACCCCGGTGCTGGTTGTCATTGTTGTTTGTTAAAATATATGGAGTTAGTGGGGTTCGACCCCCGAACCTCCCCACCGCATAACATTTCCACAAACTCCAATAACCAATGGGCTATCGCTTATGCCTTGACATATATGTGTTTCGAATTTAATATAAAGTCAATTGATTGTATGGTTTTGGGCCGCGACCGGGCCGGGTCCTAGCCCAGCCCTTGGTCACGCGCTTTCATATATGTGACCATGGTTATGTATTATGGTTTGGCACACGCATTTTATATATATGGTTCCAACGGTTATAACTCTCGCCAAGTGTTATGTTATCATTTGATATGGGACAGAACCCCATTTGTTTAAGCGCGCGGTCCTATGACCCATACGCCCAGGTGCTAGGTGGTTAGGGATTGGTGCGCCCTTAACCATCCTACAATTTGCACCTTTGGCGTAGTTTCACCTAGTGCTGGGTTTTCATGCTTTATATTGCATGTGTTCCAGGTTCATGAAACAAGGGTGAGTTTTGTAGATGCAGAGACAACAAGCTTGAAGGGAAAGACTTCCAGGAGGCCTAACTTCTTCGTTTTTCGACCGATTGAGGTGCCGAAAGAGCCCATATAGGGGTTTTTCAACACTCTGAAGATATAGGAGTAGTCAGAATAGAGTTATACTGAAGAGAAACCAAGACAAAGCCATTTTGATGCAGAGAAGCTTTTGAGGAGGAGACACTATCGGACCATTTCTGGGAGCTCCGGACATCCGTTTTGCGTGTCATTTTCTTTGCAGGGTTCTAGAGATCTGGAAGAGCATGACCAGATCAGTATTGTAGCCATTTGGTATTGTGGTGATGTATTTCTGAGCTCTTGAACATAAATAAAGAAGCCTCCCCATAGAGACAAAGGCCCAGAGACGTAGGCAAACTTGTGCGGAACTCCGTTATCAATCTGCGTGTTATGGTTTGCTGTCTATTATTTCATTTCAGATCTGCATATATTTATATGGATGTCATAATTCCTGTTCTTTCCTCATTCTTTCACTAAGTTTTCTCAAATGGTTAATTAACGCATGCAAAATTAAAACTCAACCATAAGTCATTAAAAGATCCTACAGATCATTCATGAATTATTTATTTCTGCCACCCTGTCACTGGTGACTTAATTTCCTCTACCAACCCCATTACCTGTCTTATTTCAACTGAAAAGAAAATATCCAACTATACCCCAGTTCCTTTATTGGGATATGGATTACTTTATTCAAACTAAACTAATGAATCATACTGAAAATCAAAACGTCTATGTACAGAATGAACCACCTCTGGTTCATGAGGTAAAGTAATGCTTTGGGAAACACTCATTGACTAGGCTTCCAAAGATATGAGTGTCATCCATATTTTGCATTATAAAGGTATTGTTATCCATAACTTTTTCTACCTTGAAGGGACGAAACGAAAGGTTATCAAACTTACCATGTTTGGTCTTGTCCTCCCTCCTTGCCTCCCACCTCAAAACGAGGTCACCTGCTTGAAAATTATCTTTTTTGGTTTTCCTTCAAAGGTTTCATTGACCTTGACATGATAATCCCCAGTCCTCTGATTTGATGCTTCTCTCCTTTGTTGTACTTTAATAATATGAAAAATCCTCCTCTGGATGTCATTAGGCTCCTCCACTTCCTCCTACAAGAATTTCAACACTTGTAGACCAATTTGTGTTGGAAAAAAAACATCCACCCCATAGACTAGATGAAATGGAAAGGTACCCAGTGAATTCTTGGTTTTTATCCTATCAGCCCATAAGGAATACTTCAGTTTGGAATCCCATTATTTTTTGTTTTCAGCCAACAGTTTTTTTATGATCCTGTTGAGGGTTTTATTTTATGACTCTACCAACCCATTCCCCCGTGGGTAATGTGTTGTAGAGTGTGTCAAGATAATTTTGTAATTCCGACATAAATCAATCATGGCCTTGGAATTGAATGCATGAGCGTTGTTTGTTACTAGTTTCCTGTGGAATCCAAATCTGGAAAATATCTTTAAAATTTGGACCCATGGGAGGCTTGAAGGTACTATTAGCCAAATCTAAAGAGCATTCCCTTTGATTGTCATCTCTGGGGATAAAGGAAATGTTGAAAGCTAGAAATAAATTGTCAACTATGTCCCATAACTCATTTCTTTATTGTATTAGCCTTAATTTATTTGTTTGATAAATTCCCTTCACATGATTGAAAACTATTTTAAAATCACCAAAGAAATCCAATTCATCAATGTCCATGTATTTAGTAGTTATCACCCCAACACCAAGGCCTCATACTCTGTTATTTTGTTGTTTTTTTCAAATTATGATTTGTATGAGAGTGAAACCACCTCCCTTGAAGGGGAAATGAGGACTATGCCAACACCATACCTCCCCTTTGAAGATGAGCTGTCAAAATACATCTTTCATATTTCATTTCCTTGGCCCAACTCTGGTTGATTTCTACATTTAATGACTGATATTTCTAGATAATCATCATTTATATGAAAAATAGATTACCCAATTTCATCCTCTACAACATAAATTGGATGATTACCTGCATTCTAATGATCACTCAAAATGTAATCCAATATGAATTCTCTATAGAATATTCTATTTTCTCCTCCAAAAATAGGGATGGTCGCATATGTGACATCCATCTACAGTAATCCTCCTACTTTGTTGGCCCAGGAACTAGATAAAAGCATTCCAAACTTGGGGGGTATATCAGCTACAACAATATCCATAACCACTCTTTTCATGGGAAACTGAGATAGAGAAACAACCAAATCCTTAATTAATCCAAAATATTTTATCTTTTTGGAATCAAAAGAGTAAAGGTCTTGGTATGGCTTGGTAATTTATATGCCTAGATCTTCCATGAAAACCTTAGGTATGACATTATGAGAGGCCCCATGGTCCATAAGGAATTTTTGTGGGATTTTCTCATGGACATTTGAAGATATGTAAAAAGGTGGGGAAGTATCAGAGCCATCTTCAATGTGTGGGTCAACAATGATAACAAAGTTCTCATCTTGTTGGATTATCACATCAGATGATATATCATAAGAACATGACTTCAAAAGCTTCATGATAGACCTCTTTCAAGGATCATTTTTCAGTAACTCTATCAAAGGTATACATATCTTGATTTTGCTTAACTCATGCTCTATGTTAAAAGCATCTAGTTGTATGTCTGCTTCTTTTACCTATGGAAGAGTAGTTTTGTTTGTTGTGTCTTTGTTTGGACCTTTATAGGGAGGAGGATCTAATTTATTATTCTTTATGGGAACATTTTTTTTCGTACCCCATGGCCTAGGCCTTAAATCGTACTTCTTTTGGGGCTCTCTTTGAAAAATATCTTCTCCCTTGTTGGTTATGGAGCTTGATTATCTTCCTGATTCAAAGGTATTTTTTTCTAGCCGTGTTTATACCCCATGAAAACTTTACATCCCAGAATAATGTACACTCCTCCACGCAGGGGAGTGCATAGGGGTGTTACCCCCTCTGTGGGGTCTGGGGGCAAGTGGGGGTTCGAGGGAGAAGTCGTCGAATGAAAAATTACCTTGTAAATGTATATTGTAATTTCATTGTAAATCTGGACCATTCATTATAAGGTCGCAGATTTGACGGTAGAGGTTATGTTAGGGTTTTTTTCCCTATAAGGAAAGCCTCTTTTATGAAGGCAATGTATTGCACCTATATATCATTGTGAATATTGTATTTTGAGTGAAGAGACTATGAGAGAAAGAAGAGGAAATTACAAAAATTTACAACACATGTCTTGTAGGTTGTATCCCTTCATTTGCTAGATAATAATAAAGGAAGTACTTGGAAATTTCTCTGGTGGTCGTAGCCCACACTGGGTGAACCACGCATATCTGTGTATCTTATTTGTTTTATTTTATTGCTCCACGATCTTGTTTTTCTAACATCCCTTTCCATCATCATCAAACTAACTTGACAATTGAGAGATTTCATAGTCTTACTCAGTTAGATGACCGGGATTGAGGTCAATTTCATTAAACAATACTGAAGAGTCATCTCCAATGTCATTACTCTCATCCATCTCTCCAACTTCATTTTTATGAAAAGGGGGAACCACCCTCTAATATTCAACATTCCTCCTTTCCCTCTACATGATTTGAGGGGTATTATTAGGTCTTGTAAATTGATTAGTATTCTTGTTTGCAACATCTTGATATGGTCCATTTGGTTGCTTGGATTCCCATTTTAGTTTACTATTTCGAAAGTCGTGGCTTTCAATATTTGGGTCACCGCATCTAGTTTTGGGTAAGATTCTGCTAGGTTGGAAGAAGAAGGAAGCTCCTCCCTTTGCTTCTTCTTATCCCTATCTGATTCATTCTTCATTTTTTATGATTATAGGATGTTATACTCAACCTCAATAGCTTCATCCTTCATATAAAACTAAGTGGTGGACCTCCTCTCTCTTAACATGAGAGAAAATTTAACATCAAATGCATTTGCAAATGTGATATTACCTAAGACTTCAGTTGGATTGATCTAATCAGGGATCTTGTTATACATATTATTGAACCTCTTAGTGAATTCTGACAGAGAATCACTGGTATTCCTTCTTAAATCCCCAGACTCAACAATGCAGTACATGTAATATCTCTTATCTCCCAAATATTTCTTTAGAAATCCCTCATCCAATGCCTCAATACATGTGATAGAGATTGGATTTAAATGATAAAACAACTTCCTTACCTCTCCACCCAAGCTCTACAAAAATAACCTCATCCATACATCTACATGTTCAATGTTAAAATTACCTCCAAAGATGTAAAATGCTACCAGATTTTCTTCAACGGTAACATATCCCCCACCATTGTATCTGGGAAGATATTTCATGTAGTCTAATGTTGAAATGCATTTAGGTTTTTAGGCAACACTAAAGGTGCATACCTGGATGTAATGATAGATTTCATCCTATTGACAACCATTTTGGGGACAACTAGGCTTTGAGGCTAAGGAGGAGATGTTGTTGTGGTTTCTTGAGAACATGATGAGGCATAAAACATGAGATATCTGAGGGATAATTACAAGCGTGTTTTCAAAAATAAAAATATCATGCTATTTCTTGTTGAGGACATGGGAATAATTTTCAGATGTATACTTTCCTTTGGATGGAAAGGGATGTCTCTGAGAAAATGTGGACTTCCTTAGTTTCCTCTCTAGATCAAAAGTTGTTGTGTCACCATTCAAGTCAATATTGACTTTTGAGGCTTTAGAATGCTCATGATTTGATTTCCTAATTCCCTTATTGATATCCATAATTTCTTAATATATTAGAATTCAGTGGAGTTGAATTGTGAAAGATGTGAGTCAATTTTGTGCCTGATATTTGTTCACCATTCAAAGATAAAATATAATCATTGTCATTCTCCTAGGGAAAGATGATTTGTTACTCCATTCCTAGGCAACGAAGCTGGAATATGTTGTTCCTAAGGTCTGGACCTTACTACTAAGAGAAGATCTAGGCCACCTCAATTGTTGGAAAGCTTGGGTTTTTATGATTTAAGTTTTTTTTTTTATGGTCAGTTGATAGATGAGTTTTCAAGGATAGGGATCTAGTTAGGTTATTCAACAACATCAACTAAAATGTTTTCCTTATATGGTGGCATGCATTATGGAAAAAAAAAAATACATAAAGATAAAAAAGAAGAAATATTAACAAGCATACACTTTGCCACTTGTTGTATGAAATTTCATACCTAAAATAATATTTCAGATCCAAAACATGTACCTGGACACAAATCCTCCAAGTAGGTTGTATGACAACATAAATAGTTCATTGATACAATAGTTGAAAGGAAAAGAATCAATGCTTCGCATACATTTCAATTTGCATTCCCATAAGATAACATGACAAACAAGATTTGAAAAGAAAACAGAGTGTCACCATGAATTATATTCACCGGATTAAAAATACTTTACAGTTTGATACTTCAAAGAACAACCAAATCCTGATGCTTCATCGCCCCCAAAACTTAACCCTTTTACATTCATATATTCATTTATTTATGCTCATTCACAGGGGGTTCAATTACCTATATAGGATCTAAGTTTTGAAGTTCAACTTTACATTACATTTATATCCTATAGCTACAAACTTCACTGTTACTTCCTAATTACAACTTGTAAACATTTCCTTAAACTGAGTGGAGTTGAGTTCAAGTGTTAGTTCATAGGGACAACTCCCCATCACTTTGACTTTAACCAAAAACATTGTTCTTATCAAAAGTATCAATTTATTACAAGTGGCATTAGTACCTCTAACTAAACCAAAAAAGATTATATCAGTGCAACTAGTTCTATTGTTGATAACTGAAGTGAAACAGATTCATAATAAGATACTTCATAAGTTATAACAGGAAGTTGACTCTGCATTGATGCCCATGCATGCCAATAACTTGAGACAAAACATGAATAGTGGCATACCAAGATGGCACAGGTTTCAAATTCTTTTGTGTTTTGATAAATGGGTGAAATCATGAAGATGGGTGTCTATTTTGCTTGTTTTATGAGAAAAAAACTATATTTTCACGAGTTCTTCAATGTCCGGTATAAAAAAGTATTTTGTTTTATTTAGGATTTCACTTTATTGTAAAAACAAAGCTTGTGAAGAATTCTGTTAGCTTTCTACTGTGTATTTTTCAAATTATTTTTATTGAGATTTGATATGTTAATTTCGCAATTGTTTCACAGTATGTTCCATAAAAATGAAAGGAATCGTAATGAGTTATGTTTTCCCCTAACAATGTTGTAACATCACGCTCTTGCGAACTAAGGGAACTTATTCTTTGAGGACACTTTCTCGAAAGTGATTTGGATTATTTATGCTATTAAAACATTTGGTTTTGATTATGAGGCGTTATGGGTTGATGACATGTTGTTTTACTGCACTGACATAGATAGGTGCTATTGACTCGATTTTACTGAGTGTGCAGTATTTTAGACCTTGAGGATGCAGAGGCATCTATGGAACCCCTTGGACTCCGGATCGAGTAGGGGAGTGTACCATTGGGGTTTGATTGTTTTAATGTGATATTAATGCATCTGATTAGATGATATGATATGGATATATTATGACATGATTCATTGATGATGCAGGCTGACGATAGATTTCCAATCAGACTCACATGTGGATTAAAGGGGTCATGCATGACTACCAGAGATGTTGAGGGAGAGGTGTGGATGACAGCCCTGCCACAACCTACTAGCACTCCCTCCATGGCTTGAACTGTAGGTTAACGTTTATCTAGTTCGAGAGGACCCATGATGCCGTGAGGGCGGACTGCGACAATCACTCATGATGATTCTAAGGGGCATGCAATAAAGCGGGGGCCTTATTCCTTAGAGGCCCTTAGTCTCCCACAACTTAACCTAGTGCGTTCTGAAGGGAATGTCATGTTGTTGATGATAAATGAATGAACCTAGATGTCCTTAGGACGAATAACGTGTTAAGAATTTTTAAAAACAAATTCTCTAATAAAATGTCACCCAGTATGAAAATTTAATGTCTAAGTCTAAATTATGCTAGTGGTAAAATTTCATCTATCTATTTAAAAAATAAATAAATAAATAATACACAAATAATAATTATACTCTTTGTTAAATATTGTAATAATAAGGGGGTAAGCAATTTAAATGATTCATAAAATTCTGTTAGTGTAAAGTTTAAAAAAAAGAGAAATAATTGTTTTATTATTTATGATAATTTAAAATTATTAACTAAAAAGGGAAAAAGGAAAAAGCGGGTTAATTTCTACACCTACCAATTTGAGTCCTAAATGAAAAGGGGAAAGAGGGAAATCTAAAATATTTAGGAAACTAGGAAAAGAGGGAAACATAAAAAGAGAAGGGAAACCCAAGGGAAAAAGAAGAAAGTCAAACTTAGTAAGGTATCTACCATTAAGAACTTTCTAATTTAAAATTGAACTAGCAAATTGATAATGGGCAAAGTCATTAAAACTTGTAAGAGAATTTGGGGACACCTAAGAGCGATTCTAGGAGTGACTCTAGGTGGGTGAGGGAAATAAGGAAATTTAATTAATCAAAGAAATTATTTTGTGGAGGAGTGAAGGGGATGGGTGACACTTGTACGGGGAGGAATTTTTAGGATTTAATTTTTAAAAACTTAATTAAATGAGATTTTAGGAAAGTAAGGGACTTCAAAACTCTATATAATGAAGGGAGGAGAAGGATGAAGGATCTCTTTTGTTTGCGTAATGTTATGCTGCATAAATCTCTACTTGATTGACTTATCTTGTGGGAGTTGGGATACCCATCTCGGTGAGGAGTGGTAGCTCGGCCTTGCGAGGCGAGATGGGATCTAGTTGATTCTTTGGTTACCGTGTGTGGCCCTTTTGCGGCTCACGGGGCTAAGGGGGCAGAAGAGTACCCCTAGCATTGGCTGGGAGGTACCAGTGAAGTCTCGTTGATCGACAAGCAGGAGTTGCACGAAGCACATGTGACTTCAACTCAGAGCGGGCAATCAAGCGACTGTACGCTTTCTTCATTTTGTATCGTAGATTGTTGTAGGGTTTATGCTTGGGATCTGATTGTTTAATTAGGTAAGTATATTGATTGTCTAGAATGCTGACTAAAATGTTTATAGACTAGCTCAATGATTGATTAAATCCCATGGCCTTCGTTCCCCCATATGTCTTGACCACCCTGTGGTGTATTGATTGTGACCATTGTGGTTGTTTTCCCTTTGTCCCTAGCTCATCAGTCCTCGCCTGGGCAGTCGGCCAGGGGCCTGACCTACAGTCGTCATTTCAGGGTTAATAGACCTATGGATCTCAATGCCCTGCCTTTATGTGAAAGCATGATGAGTAAAGGACGAACCTATCAGTTGTCTACCTCCGTTGTTGTCCTTGGATGATTGGATCCTTTAGGGTCTCTTACTATTGTATGCAATTTGTATTGGTATTCGGGAAATGAAAAGATGAATTGATTCATGTCTACATTTGTATTTGTATTCTGGCAATGGAAAAACGAATCGATTCATGTCTGCATTTTGTATTGGTATTCTGGCAAGGGAAAAACGAATTGATTCATGTTTGCATTTGGTATTGGTATCCTGGAAATGGAAAAACGTTTTTTCTTTTAAATGTTGCCAGAGATTGCCATTTTAAATGCCCACGTTTTTTCTTTCAAATGAGACTGAGTTTGTTGTTCTAAATACCCATGTTTTTGTTTTCAAATGAGATTTAGTTTACTATTTTAAATCCCCACGTTTTTGTTTTCAAATGAGACTAAGTTTGTTGTTCTAAATGCCCACGTTTTTGCTTTCAAATGAGACTGAGTTTACCGTTTAAAATGCCCACGTTTTGGATTTCAAATGAGACAAAGTTTGACGTTTAAAATGCCCATGTTTTTTCTTTCAAATGAGTCTGAGTTTGCTATTTAAAATGCCCACATTTTTGCTTTCAAATGAGACTAAATTTGTTGTTTAAAATGCCCACGTTTTTTCTTTCAAATGAGTTTGAGTTCACTGTTTAAAATGCCCATGTTTTTACTTTCAAATGAGTCTAAGTTTGTTGTTTAAAATACCCATGTTTTTTCTTTCAAATGACATTGAGTTTTCCGTTTAAAATGCCCGCGTTTTTACTTTCAAATGAGACTGAGTTTGTCGTTTAAAATGCCCACATTTTTGCTTACAAATGAGACTGAGATTGTCGTTTTAAATGCCCACATTTTTTCTTTCAAACGATGGACTGAGTTGTTTTTAAATACCCATGATTTGCCATTAATTGGTAGCTTGTGCTTGTTGAGGTATGGCACAATGATTCGCCATTAACTAGGATTGTGTTTTGTTGCTAGTGTAACCACATTTTTCCCCTTTAAATGGTTGATTGTGGTTGCTGGATTGGACACCATTTTTCCTTAAATGTTGCCTAAGTTTTACTATTAATTACCATCTTAATTGCAATGATAAAAGCTATATTATTGCATTATTAATTTCCATGTTATTTGCTACCGTGAATTAGTCATCAGCAAATTCCTTCTTTTTGATTAATTGCCACAACGGGTTAAATGGTTAAATAGTATGAAATCGCCTTGTTATTGAGCTATTAATTGTTATGTCAATAGCCATGCAATTGCCTTTTTACAGTTATATTAATTGTTATGTTAATCAACATGTTAATCGCCTTGTTATTGCTTTAGTACTTGTTATGATAACAATCATGTAAATGACCTTGTCATTGCTAATTTAATCGTTAGGTAATTGGTATGTTAATTGTCTTCTTATATTGTGACAATGATGTTAGTAGTTACTAGTTTCCTTCTCAATGATAATAGACAACTAGTATTATTGGTTTGGTCAGTATAGCTATACTACACGTTGAGATTAAATTTTTCATATGTGTTATAATAGTGCTAATATTGTTATTCAAGTTAATGGATAGTTTGATGGAGATTTTGGATTAATGTATTATTTCCCAATTAGGTTGTGTTAAAGATTAAAATTTGATTGGTAAATACGGAATGGATTGTAAATTTTAGACTCGCTAGATTGAATTTTAATTAAGGATAGAGGGAATTTATAATTATGGTTTTAGTATTGACCACTTAGATTTGCAAAATTGATTGTATTAACGTTTAATTAGCAGACACATTATTGTCTAATTGTAACTCGACGTGCCTCGTTAGAATGGAACCCTTGTTAAAATTGAATGTAAGCATAGACTGGTTAGACTGGGTGATTGGTGGGGGTCGGGATGATGTCGTGTGGGCTGGTGTCACCCCTTGTCTTCGTCTTCTTGTCTCTTATCAACCTTTGTATGGGGTAGGTGTAATCTCCCAGTCAGTATTTGGTTCCTAGCTCATCGTAGTTTTCTTGAGTCTTGGTCCCTTTTGTTTTGTGCAAGGTTTATTGACACATCTATCACCCGGGGAACGACATGATTCCTGGTGAGGGGATCATGGCATACCCTGGGGAAAGTGGTGAACGAGATCTTAGCATGAGTAGGTTATTTTGTGTGAGTTCTAATGAGTGTGAAAGTTGCTCTTGGCACAAGGGTTGAACACCTTCAGGCGTTAGGTCTGCGCACCTTGAGGTTCTATTATTTTTTTGTCTAGGTCGTGATGTTGGGATGGGGGTGTTGTCCCTTAGCTTGTAGGCGTGGTCGTGTTTTCATCGGAAGGGTAGTCGTTCCTCCTTGTTGTTCTACGCTTGATTCACCCAGTTTCCCTTGTGTTAGTGAGTGGAGTCATGGTTGCCCATTTTCCTAGAATGGATGCTTGCATTCGTCATCAGTGGTGTGGTTAACTGTCGTTGCCATTGCCTTTCTTCTAAAACATAAAAATAATAAAAAAATAAAAATTGCATTGTTGTTTGCTTGTAGTTGTAACGAAGAGGGGTCATTACATATGGTATCATAGAGGGTTCAACCCTACAACTATGGATCGCCAGGCTTTCCACTATAGTAAACCCCTGAGTATTAACCCTTGCGTTAAGTAAAAATCTTAATGTTTCCTTGTGGAGATCGCATTTAGAGGGCGTCCCTGAGGGTCCACAACGTGCAATAGCTAGTACCGTTAGCATCCTCTGAGATATTCAGAGAGATGAGTTATAGTCTCCACGAGTGTCACGGATGGTGGTGTTGTCAAATCATAGTTATAGAGCATGGCGTGTGATTCACACTTCGCGTTTACGACCTCCAGCATGAAGGTCCACATGGTGGTCTTTCGACTGAAGGGGAGCACTCTTTTATGGCAGAAGATGCTCTTACCCCTTTTGAACATGGTCGTCGATGACATGTCATAGGAAATGTTCGAGGGACGGTTTCAAGAGAGGTATGTTTCTAAATAATTCATTGAGCATTAGCTCAACGATTTAGCTGCAGGGTGCTCGAGTACGAGGCCTGTTTTGGAGCTGCTTCAATATGCTTTGCACCAAGTTACCCAGAAAATTAAGGTCAATAAGTTTGAGTTTGGCCTTATTGTTAGAATTCATCTTCTACTTCGAGTACTAGGAGTACTCAACTGATCCGAAATCGGATTCAGAAGCCTGCCAGGGCATGAAAAATGCTCAAAAATGAAAGTGCTCGGAATCTGACGAAACCAACACCATTGCGTCCGGCTCGTCTTCTTGATTTCGGTGGTATAATTTTTATGTCAAACGGAGTCCGTATGAAGAAGATATCGCATTCTGTCCGCTGAGCCAAACATGCAAAATTTTGGGATGCTGACTGTACATGTCCGTACAGGACATGTGTCAGTCCGTACAGGGACACATGGCAGGTCCATACTCTGACACATGGAATTTTCCGTATAGGACATGTGGCGACCCCAGAGTGTGACACGTGTCAGGCTGATTTGGCATATTCGGTGCACAGTTGGACCAATCCTGAAGTGACACGTGTCACCACTGAAAGGGTGACACATGGCAGGGTGACGTCAACAGATGACATGGTAGATGATGTGGCGTATGGCAAGGTTGACATGGCAAGCGACGTGGGTGAATCAGTGATGGACACGTGGCATCCTCTGGTTGGTTGAATTGATCGAATCCGATGTTGACACGTGGCACTGTTCAAGCGAATGGTTGGGCACCACGCGGCCCAATCAGCGGCTGCCACATGGCACCCAGATTTTGGCTAATATGGTCTATGTCAAAATGTTTTGGAGTCCGAGGGATTCGAACCCCAGACCTCCCCTCTGCAACGCCTTTGTATCGGTCGCTCGACCATTGGACCATAGGTTGATTCTTGTTATATGGATATGTTTGTTTATAATTAAATTCAAATTATTGTAATAACGAATTGGGGGTCGGGCCGGGGCTTGGCCCCGACCCAAGGTTTTAATACATAGCCACGGGTTATAGTATATATGGCCACTTTATTATATGTGCGCGCGGAGTATATGACTGTGCCACATGTGTTTTTGCCCAACGGTTCGCGTGGTTATAAAGTTTGGTTCCAACAGTTATTAAACGGTTAAACGTCGGTTGGAGCACGGTTAACCTTTGGCGTGGATTGGTTGTATTAGCCCATGGTTGCGGGGCCCCATTACCATATGACCCTATTTTGGAACGAAAGGGGTGGCCCGCGCTTTAGCGCGTGGCCACATGGAGCTTATACGACTGTGCAAAAGGGGCGCGCCCAGTCTTGGGGGGGCTAATGCCCATTTTAAAAACTATTATATAGTTTGAAGTGGGTTTTTTAACCACTTCTTGGTTTATTTAATGTAATTAATCCATTTTTAAGGGATATTGGGCATTTCTAGAGCCTAAATTCGTGGAGGAAGTTGGAGATGGACAACTAACTTCCCCACTATTTAACCAAGGCCATTTTGAGGCCAAGGGGACAGCTTGGGAGAGCAATTTCAGAGCAGAGATGTTGAAGTAAGCCAAGTCAAAGCCAGTTTGAGGCAGGGAGACCGTTGAGGAGGAGATGCTGTCGGACGATTTCTGAGAGCTCGGGACATCTGATTCAGGTGCCGTTTTTTGTGTATGGTTCCAGAGATCTGGGCAAACAAGACCAGATCAGTCTTAAGACCATTTGGAAATGTAAATATGTACTAATAAGCTTTCGAACAGAAATAAAAAAACCTCGCCCACAAGAGAAAAGGCCCAGAGACGTAGGAAAAGTTGTCGAACTCCGTTATCAACCTCTGTGCATTATGGTTTGTTGTTTTCCATTGTGTTTTTCAGATCTGAAAATATGTTAATGGCTGTATAATTCATTTATTTCCTTGCTCTTTCGTTAAAGTTTCCCAATGATCAATTAATGCATGCGAATAAAAACTCAACCATAAGTCATTTCGAAAAATCCTGACGGATCAAGTGGTATCAGAGCTAGTTGACGTTTGGATTTGAGTTTTGCATGTTAACCAGGGAAAAGCTTCAGTGTGGTGAAGGTGAGCTTGTTGTAGAGAATCCATTAATTGGATTGAGAAGAAGAACTTCTCACAGCGAGAAGATGGCATCAGAAGAAGGGATTTCTCAAGATGAGAAAGATTTCCGGAAAACATTCTTTGCCATGTCGGAGATGGTGCAAGTTTTGTATGAAGATTACTTGGAACAGAAGCATCCAGTTTTGGGTAATTCTTCAAAAGGAAAAAGTGAAGAGGAAGAGGACCAGCCTTAGATTCCTCCTTCACCTCCATCAACACCTCCTTCTTCTCCTTCTTCTTCAAGTTCAAGTTCTATATCTAGTGAAAATAAAAATGTGCATAACAATAAACATGAAATGCCATTGTTAAAACTTGACGTAAAATTTGAGTTGCCCATATATGATGGTGAAGTGAATGCAGAAAAGATTGATAACTGGATCAGACAGATGGAGGTATACTGCAGTGTGCAACAGATCAAGGAGGAGGTTACACAAATCCAGTTGGCATCGTTGAGACTTGCAGGTACAACTCTTATCTGGTGGCAAAGCAAGCTGCAAAAGGAACACAAAATGTGGGTAATGTATTTCCATCATGGAAGGATTTCATTTATGCACTTAGGAAACAGTTTTATCCTTTGGGTTATAAATAAAAATCAATGATTGAATGGCAATCTTTAAAACTAAGAAAAGGACAAACAGTGCAAGAATATACTGATGGATTTAGAAA
>JZKD02S1672656.1:770715-800780 GCA_000966675.3 Picea glauca
TATTATATAGTTTGAAGTGGGTTTTTTAACCACTTCTTGGTTTATTTAATGTAATTAATCCATTTTTAAGGGTTATTGGGCATTTCTAGAGCCTAAATTCGTGGAGGAAGTTGGATATGGACAACTAACTTCCCCACTATTTAACCAAGGCCATTTTGAGGCCAAGGGGACAGCTTGGGAGAGCAATTTCAGAGCAGAGATGTTGAAGCAAGCCAAGTCAAAGCCAGTTTGAGGCAGGGAGACCGTTGAGGAGGAGATACTGTTGGACGATTTCTGAGAGCTCGAGACATCCGATTCAGGTACCGTTTTTTGTGTATGGTTCCAGAGATCTGGGTGAACAAGACCATATCAGTCTTGATACCATTCGGCAATGTAAAGATGTACTAATAAGCTTTCGAACAGAAATAAAAAAACTTCCCCCACAAGAGAAAAGGCTCGGAGACGTAGGCAAAGTTGCCGAACTCCGTTATCAACCTCTGTGCATTATGGTTTGTTGTTTTCCATTGTGTTTTTCAGATCTGAAAATATGTTAATGGCTGTATAATTCATTTATTTTCTTGCTCTTTTGTTAAAGTTTCCCAATGATCAATTAATGCATGCGAATAAAAACTCAACCATAAGTCATTTCAAAAAATCCTGACGGATCATCAACCAAAGAAGGGGTGTTGGACGTGTCGGGAGCCACACTACCAGCGCGACTGCCCGGTGGAGAGGAATAGAGTGTCTAGATCAGCTAGACCCCCTACCATGGGAGATATGGGAAAGGCCCATCGAATTTATGTAGCGGTGAATAACAACCAGGTGGAGCACCAATCGACTGTGCTTAAGACATCGGGTACCGTCGCTGACCAGACCCATAGTATTTTTATAGATCCCAGTGCTACTAAGAGTTTCATTTCAGGTGTGCTAAAAAGGATTAAGGTAAAGGAAATCAAACAGGATGATTTTAGCTTCGTAGAGATGGCTTCGGGAGCCAAACAGAAGGTTCGAGGAAAGTTTACGGGCTGTACCCTTAACCTAGGAGAGTTTGTCACCAGGTCCAACCTATATGCCATGATCCTAGGATCTTATTAGGTTGTGATTGGTATGGATTGGTTGGAATCACATGAGGTGATACTCAACTGTAAGACAAAATGGTTGAGCTTGGTCAATGATGAGGGACAAAGATGAGTGATTATAGGTCGGAACCAGGGAGTTTCCATGAGGCTCATCTCTTCCTTGCAGCTTCGGAAGAGCATGTGTAAGGGGTGCAAGATTTATGCAATCCTTGCGTTAAATGAGAAGGAAGTAGCGGAAGGTCTAGAACACCTTCCGGTGGTGCGAGAGTTTGCTGACATATTTATGGAGGAGTTACCTGAGATGCCACCGGAGAGGGAATTGGATTTTACCATAGACCTAAAACTAGGGACTGAACCAATAGCGAGAATGCCTTATCAAATGTCAACCCTAGAGTTACAGGAGTTGAGAATTCAACTAAAGGAATTGCTGGACCTGGGACTGGTACGTCCAAGTGTGTCACTGTGGGGTGCACCTCTTATTTTCATACGAAAGAAGGATGGCTCGTGGAGGCTCTACATTGACTACTATCAATTGAATAAGGCCACAATCAAGAATCAATATCCATTGTTGAGGATTGATGATCTATTCGATGAGATGAAAGGTGCGATGTTGTTCTCAAATATCGATTTGTGATTAGGGTACCACCAGTTACAGATTAAGGAAGATGATGTCCCTATGACCGCCTTTAAGACAAGGTTTGGACATTACAAGTTTACGTTTTTACCATTTGGAATGACAAATGCCCCAGGGGTATTTATGAGTTTGATGAACAGGGTGTTCTGCGAGTACTTAGACAAGTTTGTCCAAGTATTCATTGACGATATTTTGATTTACTCTTAGATGACAGAGGAGCATGACGAGCACTTGCACTTGGTACTACAGTGTCTGCGAGAGCACAAATTGTATGGGAAGTTGTCCAAATGAACATTTTATCAATAGAATATTCACTACTTAGGGCATGTCATCTCCGACGAAGGAATCGTCATGGATCCAGCCAAGGTTGAGGCTATTATGGAATGGCCTGTGTCGATGAATGTCCCAGAAGTGCGTAGCTTCATGGGTTTAGCAGGATACTATCGACGATTCATCGAGGGATTTTCGAAGATAGAAAATCCAATCATGGTATTGCAGAAGAAAAACAAGAAGTTTGTTTGGACCTAGAAATGTGTGGAAGTATTTCAGAGGCTCAAGGAGTTTTTGACAACAACACCGATACTAAAGGTCCCTAACATGGATGCGGACTTCTTGGTATGCACTGACGCATCCAAGGAAGGCTTAGGAGAATTCTTGATGAAAAACAGATGAGTGATCGCTTACATCTTGAGGAAGTTGAGAAGGCATGCAGAAAACTACATGACGTACGATTTGGAGTTGTTAGCCATAGTATATGCCTTGAAGGTTTGGAGACACTACCTTGTTGGATGAAAATTTGAACTAAAGATGACCACTATGGACTACAACACATATTTATGCAAAGCGACTTGAACGCACGACAACGACATTGGTCGAAATTTCTTAGCAAGTATGACTTCAAGATTACTTACATAAAAGGAATAGTGAACTGAGTGGTATATGCATTGAGTTGGAGACCATGCATATTTTCAGTGCTGCCTCTTCAGACAAATCTACCCGAAAAGATTCTAACTTTATAGCATGAGGATGACTGGTACAAAGAGGTCGAGGGTTTTATCGAACAAAACACAATGATGGTACCAAGATTTGAATGATTTTCCTTTGATAGCGATGGTTTATTGAGGTTTAAAAATCATATTTATGTATTGTCGAACGACGAGTTGAGGATGTTGATCCTAAGTGAGGTTCATAGAGTCGTCTAACTGGCTCACCTGGGAGTCATGAAGATGAGGGTAGACCTTAAAGCCTTATTCTTCTGGAAGGGATTGAAGGCATACATAGTCAACTATATGGCCAGATGTCTACAATGTCAGCAGGTAAAGGCTGAACATAGACACCCAGCAGGATTACTATAACCACACGCTATTTAGGAATCGAAATGGGAGGTTATTTCAATGGATTTTATTGTTGGATTGCCACTAACGGAAAGGAGACATGAATCGATTTTTGTAGTAGTAGACACTCTGATGAAGACTGCTCACTTTATTCCTGTGCATACGACGTATCAGGCACCTGACATAGCTAGAGTTTTCATCAGTGAGATTGTGAGGCTGCATGGCGTGCCTAAGAGGATTATATCCAATCATGGATCAGTGTGTACTGGACGATTTTGGAAGAGTTTCCAAGAGGCCTTGGGAACCCAACTTAACTTTAGTACTGTGTATCAGCCGAAGACTGATGGGCAGACCAAACGAACGAACCAGACCTTGGAGAACATGTTGTGCATGTACATGATGGACCAACAAAAGCGTTGGGAAGAATTCTTACCACTGGTGGAATTCTCTTATAAGAACAATTACCAAAGCACCATTAAGATGGCACTTTTCAAGTTTCTTTATGGGCGACCATATCGGACACCTTTGAGGTAGGATCGAATTGAGGATAGGGTCCTGGTGGGACCATAAGTGATCCAAGAAATGGTAGTTTAAATGTAATATATAAGACAAAGGATCCATGAAGCACAGGATCGACATAAGAGTTATGTCGATGCACATCGTGTCGACCATAGTTACAATGTGGTGATCGAGTATTCTTGCAGTTGAAACTGCATAAGAGTTCGATCTCGTTGGAAAAATGGGATAAACTATCTCCTAGGTTGTGGTAACCTACGAGATTGTGGAAAGGAGAGGCTCGTGGCCTATTGACTAGCCTTGCCTGATTCTTGAGGCATTTTACACGATGTATTTCATGTCTCTGTTTGAGACATTTTGTTTAGTGATCCTACACATGTTTTAACTTGAGCACCTGGTGGGTATTGGATGAGGGGGCACTCATGGCTGAGCCGATATGCATCTTGGATCATCGCATTTGACAGCTACGACATCTAATGGTGGAGGAGGTCAAGGTCCAGTGGGATAGCTATAGTCTGCACTTGGCGACCTGGGAGGATGCATATGATATGCGCCAATAGTTTCCATTTTGTTTAATAGATAGACTTATGATACTTTGATACACATTATTTCGATACTTATGCTGTGAAATTTCGGGATGAAGTTTAGACCAAGAGAGGGTGTATGTAACATCCCCCTCTTGCGCACTGAGCGAACTTATTCTTTGAGGAAACTTTCTCGCAAGTGATCTGGATTATTTATGCTATTAAAACATTTGATTTTGATTACGAGGAATTATGGGTTGATGACATGTTGTTTTACTTCATTGACATATATAGGTGCTATTGACTCAGTTTTACTGAGTGTGTAGGATTTTGGACCTCGAGCATGAAGAGGCATTGATGGAACCCCTTGGACTCTGGATCGATTCGGGGAGTGTACCATTGGGGTTTGATTGTTTTACTGTGATATTAATGCACCTGATTAGATGATATGATATGTATATATTCTAACATGATTTGTTGATGATGCAGGCTGACGATAACTTGCCGACCAGACTCACATGTGGAGTAAATGGGTCACACATGACTACGAGATATGTTGAGGGAGAGGTGTGGACAACAACCTTGCCACAACCTACTAGAACTCTCGTCGTGGCTTGAACTGTAGGTTAATGTTTAGCTAGTTCAAGAGGAACCATGATGCCATGAGGGAAGACTACGACAATCGCTCACGATGATTCTAAGGGGCATGCAATAAGGCGGGGGCCTTATTCCTTAGAGGCCCTTAATCTCCCACAAGTTCACCTGGCGGAGTATTGACTCTAGGGGTTTTTGATGTCTACCAAGTAAGTCAAGAGGCGAGTGGCACCCTTGGAGCACGTGGTGCGTCTTGAAGGTCACGTCATGCAAGAAAAATGGAAAGAGGTGAGTGGCACCCTTGGAGAACGTAGTGTGTCCTGAAGGGCACGTCACGCAAAGGAAACACATTAAGGCGAGTGTCACCCTTGGAGCACCTAGTGCGTTCTGAAGGGCACTTCATGTTGTTGATGATAAATGAATGAATCTAGATGGCCTTAGGATGAATAACGTGTTAAGAATTTTTAAAAACAAATTCCCTAATAAAATTTTGCCCAGTACGAAAATTTAAGGTCTAAGTCTAAATTATGCTAGTGGTAAAATTTTATCTATCTATTTAAAAAAAAACAAAAAAAAAATAGCATAAATAATAATTATACTCTTCGTTAAAATTTGTAATAATAAGGGGGTAATCAATTTAAATGATTCATAAAAATCTGTTAGGGTAAAATTTAAAAAAAAGAGAAATATTTTTTTATTATTTATGATAATTTAAAATTATTAACTAAAAAGGGAAAAAGGAAAAAGCGGGTTAATTTCTACACCTGCCAATTTGAGTCCTAAATGAAAAGGGGAAAGAGGGAAATCTAAAATATTTAGGAAACTAGGAAAAGAGAGAAAGATAAAAAGAAAAGGGAAACCCAAGGGAAAAAACAGAAAGTCAAATTTAGTAAGGTATCTACCATTAAGAACTTTCTAATTTAAAACTAAACTAGCAAATTGATAATGGGGAAAGTCATTAAAACCTGTAAGAGAATTTGGGGACAACTAGGAGCGATTCTAGGAGTGACTCTAGGTGGGTGAGGGTAATAAGGGAATTTAATTAATTAAAGAAATTAATTTGTGGAGGAATGAAGCGGATGGGTGACACTTGTACGGGGAGGAATGTTTAGGATTTAATTTTTAAAAACTTAATTAAATGAGATTTTAGGAAAGTAAGGGACTTCAAAACTCTATATAATGAAGGGAGGAGAAGGATGAAGGATCTCTTCTATTTCCATAATGTTACATTGCATAAATCTCTACTTGACTGACTTAGCTTGTGGGAGTTGGGATACCCAGCTTGGTGAGGAGTGGTAGCTCGACCTTGAGAGGCGAGCTAGGAGCTAGTTAATTCTCTGGTTAGCATGTGAAGTCTCATCGGTCGGCAAGCGGGAGTTGCACGAAGTGCACAAGACTTCAAATCAGAGATGATGATCAGGTCACGGTACACTTTCTTCATTTTGTATGGTAGATTGTTGTAGGATTTATGCTTGGGATCTTATTGTTTAATTGGGTAAGTATATTGATTGTCTAGATTGTTGACGGAAATTTTTATAGCCTAGATCGATGATTGATTGAATCCCATGGCCTTTGTTCCCCCACATGTATTGACCGCCCTGTAGTGTATTGATTGTGACCATTGCGGTTGTTTTCCCTTCATCCCTAGCTCATCAGTCCTCACCTGGGCAGTCGGCCATGATCCTGATCTATGGTCGTCGCTTTGGTGTTAATAGGCCTATGGATCTCAACACCCTGCCTTTCTGTGCAAGGATGATGAGCAAAGGATGAACCTATGAGCCATCTACCTCTGTTGTTGTCCTTGGATGATTGGATCCTTTCGGTTCTCTTACTATTGTCTGCAATTTGTATTGGTATTCTAGAAATGGAAAAACGAATTGATTCATGCCTGCATTTGTATTTGTATTTTGGCAATAGAAAAAGGAATTGATTCAGGTCTGCATTTTGTATTGGTATTTTGGCAATGGAAAAATGAATTGATTCATGTTTGCATTTTGTATTTGTATCCTTGAAATGAAAAAATGCTTTTGCTTTTAAATGTTTCCATAGATTGCTGTTTTAAATGCCCACGTTTTTGATTTCAAATGAGACTGAGTTTGTTGTTCTAAATGCCCACGTTTTTGTTTTCAAATAAGACTGAGTTTACTGTTTTAAATGCCCACATTTTTTCTTTCAAATGAGACTGAGTTTGTTGTTTTAAATGCCCACGTTTTTGCTTTCAAATGAGACAGACATTGCCATTTAAAATTCCCATGTTTTTTCTTTCAAATGAGTCTGAGTTTATTGTTTAAAATGCCCACATTTTTTCTTTCAAATGAGATTGATTTTTCCATTTAAAATGCCCACGTTTTTTCTTTCAAATGAGTCTAAGTTCACTATTTAAAATGCCCACATTTTTTCTTTCAAATGAGACTGAGTTTGTTGTTTAAAATGCCCACATTTTTTATTTCAAATGAGACTAAGTTTGTTGTTTCAAATGCCCAGATTTTTTCTTTCAAATGAGACTGATTTTTCCATTTAAAATGCCCACGTTTTTTCTTTCAAATGAGACTGATATTGTCGTTTTAAATGCCCACATTTTTTCTTTCAAACGATGGACTGAGTTGCTGTTAAATACCCACAATTTGCCATTAATTGGTAGCATGTGCTTACTGAGGTCTGGCACAACGTTTCTCGATTAACTGGGACTGCATTTTGCTACTGGTGTGACCATGTTTTTCCCCTTTAAATGGTTGACTTTGGTTGCTAGATTGGACACCATTTTTCCTTAAATGTTGTCTACGTTTTACTATTAATTACCATCTTAATTTCAATGATAAAAGCTATATTATTGCCTTATTAATTGCCATGTTATTTGCTACCGTGAATTAGTCATCAGCAGATTCCTTCTTTTTGATTAATTGCCATCGCGAGTTAAATGGTTAAACAATATGAAATCAACTTGTTATTGATCTATTAATTGTTATGTTAACAATCATGTAATTTCCTTTTTACAGTTATATTAATTGTTATGTTAATCAACATGTTAATCACCTTGTTATTGCTTTATTACTTGTTATGATAATAGTCATGTAAATGGCCTTGTCATTGCTAACTTAATCGTTAGGTAACTGCTATGTTAATTGTCTCCTTATATTGCGACAGTGATGTTAGTAGTTAGTAGTTTCCTTCATAATGATAATAGACAACTAGTATTATTGGTTTGGTCAGTATAGCTAGACTACACATTGAGATTAAATTGTTCATAGGTGTTATAATAACTTAGCATCCTACATTAATCTTGTTAATATTGTTATTCAAGTTAATGGATAGTTGGATGAATATTTTGGATTAATGTAGAATTGCCTAATTAGGTTGTGTTAAAGATTAAAAATTGATTGGTAAGTAAGGAATGGATTGCAAATTTTAGACTTGTTGGATTGAATTTTACTTAAGGATAGAGGGCATTTATAATTATGGTTTTAGTATTGACCACTTAGATTTTCAAAATTAATTGTATTGACATTTAATTAGTGGACACATTATTGTCTAATTGTAACTTGACGTTCCCCGTTAGAATGGAACCCTTGTTAAAATTGAATGTAATCATAGGCCAGTTAGATTGGGTGATTGGCGGGGGTAGGGATGATGTCATGTGGGCTGGTGTCACCCCTTGTCTTAGCCCTCTTATGTCTCGTCAACAATTGTGTGGGGTAGGTATAGTCTCCTAGTCAGTATTCGGTTCCTATCTCATCAGAGTTTTCTTGAGTATTGGTCCCTTTTGCTTTGTGCCAAGGTTATTGATGCATCTATCACCTGGGGAATGACATGATTCCTGATGAGGGGATCATGGCGCACCATGGGGATAGCGACGAATGAGATCTTGGCCAGAGTAGGTTATTTTGTGTGAGTTCTGACGAGCGTGCAATTTTCTCTTGGCACAAGGGCCAAACGCCTTCATGAGTTAGGTCCACGCGCCTTGAGGTTCTAGTATTTGTTCATCTAGGTTGTGATGTTGGGATGGGGGTGTTCTTCCTTAGCTTGTAGATGTGGTTTTGTTTGCATCGGAAGGGTAGTTATTCCTCTTTGTTGTTCTACACTTGATTCACTTAGTTTCCCTTGTGTTAGTGAGTGGAGTCATAGTTGCCCATTTGCCTAGAATGTGTTATTGCGTTCATTGTCAGTGGTGTGGTTAATTGTTGTTGTTGTCGTCTTTCTTCCAAGACACACACAAAAACAAAAAAACAAATTTTCATTTTTGTTTGCTTGTAGTCGTAACGAAGAGGGGTTGTTACAAATGTATATATTATTAAACTCATGTTTTTGACAAACTAAATATACTGCAACAATCTACAAAGACTCTATTTTCTTATGACTATAATTTTGAATCTAACAGATGAATGTTCTAATTGCTAGAATTTTTTGAAGTTGACCAAGATTAAGTAGTTGTTGATTTTAATCACATGTTTCCCCCCACCTTGTATCTATATTAATTTGTACTTAAAATTCAAATCTAAAAATACCCTTTTGAAGAGAACATTTTAAGGACTGTGAATATTTTTTTTTCTAAATTTTCCATTGTGTATATTTCGAGATATGGATATTTCTTTTCAATGAATCATAATGTACCCTGAAAATATTATGCAGTGATGTTTTTATAAAATTAAATAAAATTAGATTAAAATAATGAAAATGAAAACATATTGTATCCATAGAAAGTAGATTCAATTTTGCAAATATTGATATCAATTTTGAATCTAAAATCTGAGTATTTGTAGGAGTCCACAACCTCCAAAGTTCAAGTAAGATGGAGGGAATTATCAGGTTCTTGCAAACAGTCCCATTCACAGGTTTTTGGTCGAAATATATTTTACTAATGGATTCCTAGTTTTTTGGCCGAACATTTGTTTTTTGGCAGAAAGATGGGTGAGAGAATTTCACCGGTTGAAAAAATTGAAGCGACGCATTGTTTCATTTCAATTGGCACCAAATCTTATAAATATGCTTTCGACTGAACCAATTTAACACAATTCACACTCTCATTTCATGGTTTTTCATATGTGGAGCCCCTAAGCAAAACTTTGAATCATTTTTTTCATTTTCTCGTTGTTTAGAATAATGAGTTGATGTTTTGAATGCAAAAGAAAATTATATATTTAAGGCACTATTAAACATTTTTTCAAGGTGAAGGTGTTGTTGAACATTTTTTCAAGGTGAAGGTGTTGTTGAACATAAAATATTTATAAATTATGTTTTAATATTTTTTGTGAGAATGAATTTTTTTTTTGGCTATTTTGAAATATTGATTTTTTTATTTAACTTTTATAGATAGCTACACTCATGGGAAACAAAAGTTTGCACAATAAAAAATTTGATCTCACTCAAGATGAAACTCACTATAACGAACAAAGGAAAGAGCATTATTGGAGAAAAAAGCAGTCTAACGTGAAAATATTGAAGAAAGAAATGATGATGATGTAAATAGAGATTTTAAACAAGAAGAAGTCCAACCAAGTATATGCATGTACACATATTGTCTACATTAAAAGTATAGAATCATTTATTTAAATTATTGTTTAAAATATTTAATTGATTGTAATTCAGATTTGATGTTTTTCAAAAGACATAAAAAGTTTTCCCTCATAATGTTGATGAAGTCATTGAAACCAAAATTGAAGCAGAAGTTGAATCACCTATTGGTATGTACATAAATCTCTAGATAATATAAGATGAACACTTGTATATATAGTTTAGTGCATTTATGTTTGGGTTTTCTTTTATAATATCAACTTTAAATTGAAATATGGAGAAGAATCTATCAACATTGATGATGAAATATTAGAAAATGTTGATACTAAAAAATTTGGGAAGAAAGAAGTTAATCATTATATAAGATATTGTGTTACGAATATGTATAATACTTTTTTCAGAGATAAATCAATGATAGTACAAGCTCTACGTTTACTTTTTCTAATAAAGTCAATAAAGTTAAAATAACCTACACCATTATTGGGTATTCAAAAGTCGACAAAAGATACAAAGGTGAAACAAAATGTCTTTGAAAATATAACTAGTGTATTAAAAGCTTTTGGAAAATCTCGAAAAAAAGATGCCAGTGTTGGATGTAGAGTAATACAAATAGCAGTTGTTTCATCTAGCAATATAAAAGATCGTATGGCACAATATATGGAAAAAGCGATGAGAGCGTCAAGAAAAGCATTGTACAAACCTATAAAATTTCAATTGCAAATAGATGCAAATGATGAACATTTTCTTGTTGGACAATTATTTCTAGACAACCCTACAAAGATAGACTTGCAGAAAATGTTAAAGAATCGACCTGTGATTGTTGGTTCATAGAATCTCATGTTTCACCACATAAAAGGGATGTGTTGTGACAAATAATAGTACAAAAACAATATAAATAACATCCAAAACATATATTTCCAATGACACAAATAGAATTGTTCAATAAGTTTAAAGAAGAACACAAAGAAGTTAGAATTTCCATCAATACATTTGTGCAACAAATAACATGGTTTGTTAGACCTATCATTGTTCATGACACTTGTTGTTTTCATTATCATGTGGAATTTGAGTTATATTATGACACTTTTCTTGATTTTGGTAGAACTGTATGGTCAAGTTCACCTCCTCCGTCCACATTCCGTGCTTTTATATCCTAAATTCTATGTGAAAGAGAAGGTGATGAATTATTTTACCAAAACAAATGTGTTGGTGGAAAGAAATGTGATCGTTGTGGAAATCTCAGTTTGTTTAACTCAAACTATCCTATTGATATGAATGATCAATCATTTTCTAATATAACATCCAATTGGAAGAGATATGAATATATCAGCAGCACGCCTCCACATTCTTCAAATGTTATTTCCAAAAGGATTGATTTGAAACTAGATTAAATCTGTGTGATAGATTTTTTGAAGAAGTTTGAGGAAAATTTTTATAAATAATCCAAGCATTCACATAGAGCTCGATGACAAGACCTACAATTCAAACAATCTCATGAAGTGTTTCCACCAGGGACAATTTTGTCTGTAGTTGATTTTGTAGAGAATTACACATTTGTTGCACAAAAAGAAATACAGAATGAATACTATCATTCTAATAAAATCACTATATTTGTACATGTTATATATAGACATGCTCAATGAAGTCTTGATAACATAGAAAGCACCAATGACAATCAAAATGTTATTAAAGAATATAACTTTTATATAAGTGATGATCGACCACATGTTACACATTATGTACAACATTATTTTGATAAATTTTGTGATTCATTCAAAGAATGTGGGATCATATTCGATTGACATTGGATATGGTCAGTTGGATGTGCAGGTCAGTTCAAATCTTCATGATTATTATATTTATTGTGTTGTCTTCACAATAAATCAAACATTACACATTGTTGGAATTTTTTTGACACTAGTCATGGAACAGGAGAGCACCACAGTGCAGGGACATGTGTAAAACTAGCACTTCGAAGGTATCAAATGAACCCTCATTCCAATCGATTTGAATCCACTGTCAAATTGTTGAATGGTGCAAACTTACACTAATCCATGAAGATATGTGCACATGTGTGTACATATATACATGTTACATGGCGCAGATCGAGGTCTCTCCTTTCACCCCGCAGGGTCTCCCTCCATGACCTCCTTCTCACAAGATCGTTCTCAATCCCTAATCTTTGAGCTGAAGCGACTCTTTAGATTCCCTGCCAGAATCACTATGTGAATTCTTGACCCATTCCACAGGTCTTCTCTTCACCTGTCTCGGCTTCTTCACTTAGCTGTAGTTATCCCCAACTCACTATCGGGGTTTCGTGGTTTCAGACTTTCCGCTGCCACAAACCACTGTCCTCGTAAAATCCAATCACCGATGAGCTCTCGCTCCTATGCGCTAGCCCCCTGACTAAGCTTCCACCATATGACCACTATTCTCCTATTCATGGCCTTACTTCCCTCGCGGCCTCACGACTCACTATATCCAGCCCTTGATTTTCCAACACTCGACACCCTATGTGCCGAAGTGCCGAGGTACACGAGAGTTGACCTTTCAATGGTCCTTTGTCTTGCCAAGACTTCGGACCTTCGCAACTCGCGAATCCTAACACCAATACTTCGGGGCTTCTCGCGATGATATCCCAAGGTCTTCGTGCCAACTGTCTTCCACTTGCCAGCTTGCCATGGTCCCACATAGTCCTACCCGAGATGCCGAAACTCGTGACCTTGTTTCCTCATGACTTCGCGACTTCTGTGGCCAAATTATCGAGTCTTCTCTCATGAGGTTCCGATGCATGATCTCACGTGCGGATCCAGTGGTCCTTCCATGATCCGGATCCAATGGTTATCCTCCTTCTCGCACCTCGCATCCTCGTGACTCTGAATACCAAATTCTTGGGCCTTTACCCTGTGGACTTTCGAGTTCGCGAGATCCTTATATCTTCGACACGTTTCCTCTTCAATGGACGGTCCCGATCCTCTCACTCCTTCGTCGCTTCGCGTCCTTGCACCTCGCGACTTCGAACACCCAATACTTGGGCTTTCACCCTGCGAACTCCCGAGTTCGCGAGATCATCCAGATCTCTGCCACCTATCCTCAGATGGACGGCTCTTGTCTTCTCATTCCTCAATCTCTCTGATCTGAAGGAGTTGCATGGAGTTTAACCTATGGAGGAGGAGCACACGAGGAGGATTATCTGAGCAATATCTAACGGCTCAGATCACTTTCTCCGGTACACTCCTTCTCAGATGATTCCTGACCGTGAACACTAACGGTCCAGATTCTATCGGCTGATCCAATGGCCGATGTTGCTCCTCCCTGAGTTTCCTTCACGCTTTTCTTCCCAGGCTTGGAAGAATTTCCTATTACTCCAAGGCCTCAACCTTGGCTCCTTTCCTTTGTGAACTCCTCAATCTCTGAGTTCGCCTATGCGCATAAAAGCGCTATCCTTCCTGAGATTGTCTTTCTCGAACCCTTAAAGGATTCCGATGTCTGCGCTCCTGTAGAGTCTTCTCATGCACACAACGTGCTATCCCTTTTGATCTTATGCAACCACTCAGACCCCTTGTGGGATTTTATCCTTCTTCTCCCTCAGATGGAGAATGAACTGGATGCCCTCCTGGCTATCCTTCACTCTAGCAACCTCTGGCTGAGTGCTATCTTGGAATTAAAGCCGATCCTATCTAATGCCTGCTCAAAGGCACGACTTTTATGGCTCAACGGCCTAAGCACATGAAATTTACATTCATTTCAAATTCAAATGAGGCTGTGCCTCCCTTTTTAGCATATGAATGCATGAGCGCTAACGTAGCTGGCTGGCTAACAGGGAGCGATGCTCCTGCATCATACTGCACAACTCCAAAAATCATGAGCTCCTGCTCATGAGCTTCCCCTCTGGGCTGTTGGAAATTCTCTTGGATCCCAAATAAGTCTTTGGAGCTTCCCATCTACTCCATTCTACTATTGCTGCTGCTTCTTCTGCACTGCTTCTTCTCTCCTGCTCAGCCTTTCTCTGCTGGCAGTGTCTGCTGATCTCAACATCAGCCTTCTGATGTCCTCTATCACCTCATCCAGTTGCTCCAGTGGCTGGTCCTGTTCTTGCAGTCTCCTCAGCTGCAAAAATTTTTGGCACATGGGCAGATCATCATGATCTCCCATGTCTCCCTCTTCATCTTCATTTGTGGCTTCAAGTTGCCACTTTGCTGCAGACTTCAAATCTGCAGTCTCCCTTGGACTGACTTGCTGTTCAGTCACCTTCCTTGACATCTCAAATTCTGCCAGTTCTTTTGCTGGCCCTGGATTGTTCAACCAATCCTCTAGCATCTCTAGCTCCATCTCCCATGGAGTGATAACTCGGCATGCTCTCTCCTCGGTTTCTTCTGCTGTCAGCTCCAATGCTACAGTGCTCTCAGCTCGCTAGCTGAAACTACTGAGTTGTTCCTCAGAATGCTCATTCTCTTCATCCTCGTCTGCTGCAAGCTCCAACGTTGCAGTCTCAGCTTCTTGGTTCAAATCATCGAGGCGTTCCTCGGAACGCTCCTTCTTTTTTCTTTCTTCTCCTTGGGCAGTCTGCACCATCTGCACTAATTCATCTTGGACAGTCATCATCAGCTGTGACTGTTCCTCTATTTCTGTTGCTGGATCATATGCAACACATTGTTTCACCTCCTCCTGGGTATATGGTAGGAATACCTCGATTCCCCCAATCATCATACATCTCCTCAAATCATTCGCTGTCAGCTGCACCTGCTGATCCAAGTCCATCTCTGAATTTATGAGACTATCAGACAATCTCATCTTCTCTGTTAGCTCCTCTGGCTGATCCAAATTCATTTGTTCATCCCTGCCCACCTGGCAATATGGGATGTCTCTGCTGCCCTCCTGGAAGACTATGAGATCAACCGATCCCACCTTCATCAGCACTCCCTACTGAATTGAACTCTTTATGAGACCTTCATATGGTCCCAAATTTTCATCTCTTCCCTCCTGGCAGTCTTCGACGCTTCTGCTACCTTCCCGACAGTCTTCGAGATCCCGCAGTGATCTCTTTTCATTGCCTAGCTGGAAATGTGAAATTCCCTCGATGTCCTCCTGACAGTCCGTGAGATCCTCAACTGATCTCAGCTCGTTGCCCTCATGGAAAACTAGAATTTCCTCTTCTCTCCCCACCTAGCAGTGCTTGAGATCCTCAGACGATCCCAATTCATTTTCTGTTCCCTTGCCCATCTGGAAATATGGAAACTCTCCACTACCCTCCTGGCAGTCCATGATATCCCTCAGCGATATCTGATCATTCTCCCCACCGAGAATGTCTCCAATCTCTGGTTCACAGATGTAAACCATCTCCTCCTCTTCTATGGGTCTGAGGTTTTTAGTATACCTCAGCCATCTCCTTAACCGCCTCTGCTGTATTTTGACCATCAACTCCTTGACTGGCCATTTCACCTTTTGTGTCTTCATGGGCCATTCATATACCCATCTTGGATTTTTACTTTGCCGCATCTTCATTTTGATCTCCTTCATTTCTTGCTTTATGTCAACAAGTTCTTTATCCATTTATGTTGCGCTCATCGGCTTTGAGCTCTTCCTTTCAGCATGCTTATGGCCTTCAGTAGCCATCCTGCTGTCTCTATATTCCTCCCTTATAGATCTACTGTTTTCACTCCTCAAATACTGAGTGCTTAGCTTCATCTTACAGTCTCCCTGACTGTCTATGGACTATTTCCTACCTACAAACAAGTCCTTACAGAGTCCTCAGCAACCCTGTCTTCTTCCTTCTTTCCTCTGTCTGCAATATACAAACAAAATCCCACTCTGATACCACTTGGCGTAGATCGAGGTCTCTCCTTTTGCCTTGCAGGGTCTCCCTCCGTGACCTCCTACTCACACGATCGTTCTTAATCCCTAATCTTCGAGACGAAGCAGCTCTTTAGATTCCCTATTGGAATCACTATGCGAATTCCTGACCCAGTCCACAGGTCTTCTCTTGACCTGTCTCAGCTTCTGCACTTAGCCGTAGTTATCCCCAACTCACTATCGGGGTTTCGAGGTTTCGGACTTTCCGCTGCCACAAACCACTGTCCTCGTGAACCCTGATCACCGATGAGCTCTTGCTCCTATGCACTAGCCCCCTGACTAAGCTTCCACCATATGACCACTACTCCTATGTCCATGGCCTTACTTCCCTCGTGGCCTCGCGACTCGCTATATCCAGCCCATGATTTTCCAACTCTCGACACCCAATGTGTCGAAGTGCCGAGGCACACGAGAGTTGACCTTTCAATGGTCCTTTATCTCGCCAAGACTTCGGACCTTCGCAACTCACGAATCCTAAAACCAATACTTTGGGGCTTCTCATGACGAGATCTCGAGGTCTTCATGCCACCTATCTTCCACTCCCTGTCTTTCCATGTTCCCAGACTGTCCTACCCGATACGTCGCTACCTCCAACTTCGTTGCTTCGTTCCTTCGCGACTTCCGTGGCCAAATTCTCGAGTCTTCTCTTGGGGGGTTCCAATGCACGATCTCACGTTCGGATCCAGTGGTCCTTCCATGATCCATATCCAACAGTTATCCTCCTTCTCGTGCCTCATGTCCTCGTGACTCTGAATACCAAATGCTTGGACCTTTACCCTGCAAAATTCCGATTTCGCGAGATCCTTAGATCTCCGACACATGTCCTCTTCAATGGACGGTCTCGATCATCTCGCTCCTTCGTCACTTCGCATCCTCGCGCCTCATGACTTCGAACACCCAATACTTGGGCTTTCACCCTGCGAACTCCTGAGTTCGCGAGATCATCCAGATCTCTGCCACCTGTCCTCAGATGGACGGCTCTTGTCTTCTCATTCCTCAGTCTCTCTGATCTGAAGGAGTTGCGTGGAGTTTAACCTCTGGAGGAGGAGCGCACGAGGAGGATTATCTGAGCAAGATCTAACGACTCAGATCCTTTTCTCCGGTACCCTCCTTCTCGAATGATTCTTAACCGTGAACACCAATGGTCCAGATTCTATTGGTTGATCCAATGGCCGATGTTGCTCCTCCCTAAGATTCCTTCACGTTTTTCTTCCCAGGCTTGGAAGAATTTCCTATTTATCCAAGGCCTCAACCTTGGCTCCATTCCTCTGTGAACTCCTCAATCTTAGAGTTTGCATGTGCGCATAAAATAGCTATCCTTCCTGAGCTTGTCTTTCTCAGACCCTTAAAGGATTCTGATGTCTGTGCTCCTGCAGATTCTTCTCATGCACATAGGGTGTTATCCCTTCTGATCTTACGTAACCACTCATACCCCTTAGGGGATTTTATCCTTCTTCTCCCTCAGATGGAGAATGAACTGGATGCCCTCCTGGCTATCCTTCACTCTAGCAACCTCTGGCTGAGTGCTTCTGGGTATTCAACAACCCTATGAGAATCCATCAGTGGATTCTTCCTCTGACTTTTTAGGACTCAAAGAGTTCTCTTATCCACAGAACCTTTAGTAGTTCCGTCTCCTTATATTGTGCCTCTATGCACCTGCTCAATGCCCTCCTGGCAGAGCTTCTCAGAGTCCTCAGTGATTCTGGTCTTCTTTCAAACTTTCAGCAGATTTCTCTCTCTCTCTGTGCACCATCGTACGCACACTCAATGCCCTCCTGGCAGAGCTTCTCGAAATCTTCAGTGATTCTGGTCTTCTGAACTCACAGCAGAGTTCTTCTTCCAACTGCACCACTGTGCATATGCTCAATGCCCACCTGGCAGAGCTCTCACAGAACTTACAACAAAGTTCTATCTGCAACTGTGTTTCAGCTACATAGCCTTATCTCCTGAGGTGTTCAGTAACCTCAAAGATCTTCCTTCTCCTAAGCTGTTGACTTCAGTCTCTTGTGCCTCATCACGTCTTTGTCTGAACCCCACAGTGTTCAAAAGTTCCCCTCATGTGCACGGCTCTCATAACCCTCAGCGTTCTGTCACACCCTCCTGGTATGAAGCCTCAAATACCTTCAACCTGAAATCAAACACACTCCTACAAATGCCAACATAACATACATTCACAACAAACATAGAGAACACACACAGACATCCATTCAACACACAATAATGCAGGAAAAACTACTCTGTTATATTAAATGGCAAATGCCTATATTTTACAAAGGTGTTCTCGAGCTCTCTCTAGCTCTCCCTCTTCTCTCCCCTTCTACAACTACTCAAAATGAGATCTAGAAATCTCTTTTACCTGAGGGGCTCGTTGAGCGCTTCCCTCCAAGTTCACCTACTCTAATAAATTACATTCCATGGTTGTCTAGTCCAGCGCCTGGATCTAGATCTCATCCAATCTTGGCATTAAAGTCGATCCTATCTAATGCCTGCTCAAAGGCACGGATTTTCTGGCTCAACAGCCTAAGCACATTAAATTTACATTCATTTCAAATTCAAATGAGGCTGCGCCTCCCTTTTTAGCATATGAATGCATGAGCGCTAATGTGGCTTCCTGGCTGGCTGGCTGACATGGAGCGATTCTCCTGCATCATTACACATCATATTTTTATTCACGTGTTCAAATTTATATGATATTCAATCATTTTCTTGGTACATTTAAAGTTAACAAGTTCTTGTCTTGTGTAGGTTTTTTTGGGATGTTGGAATCCAAGATGTAAATATATCAATACCATATGTAGTCAGTACAATACATGGGACATAAAAAGTGCATTCATTTAAAACAAAACGTTATCAAAATGTGTTTGCATTTGATAGAAGAAATGAATCTTTTTTTTGTTTAGTTTTCATAGAGGCCACAAAATTCATAGAGATTTGCGAAAACAAAAATGTGGAATATGTTAAATCTTAAAGACATACCAAACTTAATATAAAGGGAAAATTCCACTTGCAAGCTCAGAGGAGATGAAATCAAACAAAACTATAGTGTCAGTTGATGGTGATAGAGTTTTTGATCTTGTTAGATAAGGTAATTTTTATGTTTAAATATTTAAAAACAACTTGTAGATGTACTTGTGTGATAATCTAACATGAACTACTTGTTGGAACATATCGAATTATTTGCAGGAGATGTATTTGTCGTGGTTTCACCTGTACAAAACACCGAAAATGCGAAATATTATTTGATGTGATGCAAAGAACAAAATATGAGGTTATTAAAATATTTTGATGATAACAATTTTATATATGAAAGAGGATCCATCGTATTAAAAGGATTTTTTTTTCAATAAACCCATCAGACAGATACTCATGTTCACTTTCAAGACTACCAATTGAATGCCATAATTGTCAATATAGGCATTTGTTATGTGCAACGCGCAGAAATTTTATAGAAGTTCGATCAAGAAAAAAAAAAAAAGGTTAGAAAATGAAAATTGTCCAAAGCCGATCATGAACGAATAATTGAATATGGCATACCATTACGACTTATTTAAACAAGTGAAATGTACATTCCATACTTTATATTTTTCATTGAAAGTACACATATTTATGAATATCTAGGATTCTAGAATCATTTGGTTTAGTTTATTTTCATTGTCCATTCAAATAAGGAAAGTTATATTTTTGACGAATTATAAAGTTCACCAATCCTTATTTACAATTTGAGGGAAGAACCTATAGATTGTATAGAGAACCTAAAATGACCCATACTTTGGGTGATTATACTAATCCTACAAATTATCTATTGTATACACAAATACTTTAATGCATAACCAATTTACTACATAAAATATTGCATTCATTATTTCCAATTATTGAAATGCTTTTTTCATATGAAGAGGATAACTTCATATCAAAACTAGGACCCATTTCCATGTCATTATAAGGGACTATTGATGGCTTAGAAAAACTTTCACTAAATGTAGTACCTTTCAAAAAATCATCCCCCTCTCTATTGATATCTCTATGAATAATATCATTCTATAAATAAAAAATAACACCATCTACTAAGGCTTGGTTTGCACACATTTAGATTTTCATTTTTTTAATTGAATTTGGTGTATATTGACAATTCAAGGTAGTGTATAATTAACATCCTAATTAAAAAATTTAAATACATCTTAAAAAGTATCAATTTTAATTATGAAATTGTGAATTTTGACTCCAAAAGTGTTGATATATTAAAGTGCTACAATTGTGCATTTAGATTTAAATATGTTGAAGCAAATCAAACAAAATTGAAATTATGATCCACTTGAAAAATGTGTATGATGAACCTAACACTACTTATATTCTACAGATTAAACATGGTTTTCATTAAGTTTGATTGAAAAAACTTAAGTTGAAAGCGAATTTGATTGTGTGACTTGATAACAAAAAATAAAAAATAATACCATCTAATAAGGCTTGGTTTGTTGCATTTAGATTTTCATTTTTTTAATTGAATTTGGATTATATTGAGAATTCAAGGTACTGTATGATTAACATCCTAATTAAAAATTTTAAAGACATCCTAAAAAGTATCAATACTAATTATGAAATTGTGAATTTTGATTCCAAAAGTGTTGATATATTAAATTTGTTTGTAATTTGCATTTAGATTTCAATATCTTGAAGCAAATTACACAAAATTGAAATTATGAGCTACTTGACAAATGTTTATGATGTTACCTAACACACATTTTAAACATAGTTTTCATTAAGTTTGATTAAAAAAAATTAAGTTGAAAAATAATATGATTTGTGACATGATAACAAAGTTGGAAGTTTACTCAATGTAGACCTTGTATTGTGGATGGTGCGTTGATATCCCTGCAATTTTTTGAATAGAAAGTTATTCAGTTATATTGAACAACACTCATAGGTGTCATATTAATGGCACTAGTGAATACTTCCAATGTGCAGATGATTGATAATCCAACAACCATTTTCTTCCCTTTTCGATACAAACAATTTATATCAATATAAATTTTAATGAAAATCGCTTACTTATGTTAAAGTATATTTTAATTTTACATATTAAAAAAGGTTAGATGATGTTTTTATTTAACAATTGTTTTTCAAAGTATATTTTCATTTCACATTTGTTTTTAATAAATTTATTGAAATCTCGAAAAGAAACCAAGGATGAACATAACGAGTTTAGTGTTGGACTATCATTTCATTGTGAATTTTAAATTTTTAGTTCAGTGTTTCTACTAAATATTGGATTCATAGGAGTCTACGCCCTATCAAAATAAAGGAGGGGCCTAGATTGATGCGATGTTCAATATGATTAAATTTACAAAATAACTGTTAAATTTGTTAGCTTTTTAGCTCGAGAGGTACTCCACATGTTTTGTGTTGAATGTGGATGTTACCTTTATGTTTACACTACCAGGCACTTAACTTTGTAACAGGATTTTATAAAGTTGTTAGAAAGTGGCTCTTTTATTAAAGTCACATTTTAATAAAGTATACCTTCTAATTTTAAAGTGACTTTATTTCATAAAGAACTTATCTAAGAAAGTAAAATCATTTTAATATTTTAAGTGATTCATTTTGCAGGGAATGGATCATGACCCTTGATCTTGAAAAAGGAAAGATATAATCTTGGCCTTTGTATTTAGGGTTGGGGAAGGTGAAAATACACTTTGGAGGGAAAATTTCATTTTTAGATTTATAAAAGAATGCATTGGGTAGTTTGCAAGGCACATCGAGAAGACGAGAGAAGTTGATTGAGAGATATTTTTTGAGTAGGCTTGAGAGAGGAAAGTGAGCATCCTAGAGGGAACATTTCCCAAGAAAAATGAGGGCACAAATCCTAAGGATTTTTCTGGTGTAATTGTTGTTCTATTTTCTATGTCGGGCGTATTGTACACATCGATATAATCTATACAACATGA
Organism: Picea glauca; assembly: GCA_000966675.3. Lineage (NCBI taxonomy): Eukaryota > Viridiplantae > Streptophyta > Pinopsida > Pinales > Pinaceae > Picea > Picea glauca. The sequence continues at coordinate 792,679 of JZKD02S1672656.1, forward strand.
AGAGTTGGTGTGATTTTTGAGGCATCCTTTGTGACGAAAATCGAGGCATTTTTTGGAGATATTATTACTACTGCGAGGACATACTGTGACTATTGTACGACACTCTGTTCGGCATGGTTTTCAAGGCACAAATTTAGAGGAGGTCGTACAACTCTATGGACTTGGGCATGATTTCCAAGGAAAAACAATTTGGGACTGTTTTTTGTTGCTGTGAGGTATTTCTCTTGGCTAGAAATGTCATATTCTTGTTGTACTATACTTTACTAAAGCTAAATAATCTCTCTCTCTCTCTCTCTCTCTCTCTCTCTCTCTCTCTCTCTCTCTCTCTCTCTCGTTGGGTTTCCCCACATTGGGGTTTTCTCTGACTTTTGCCTAAATTTGTGAGTTTTATGGGTTGTTATCCATTGTGTTTATTTCTGCTGCATATTTGCTTAACAATGTGTATTTATGCTTATGGTAATTTATGAATGTGGGTTTGAGGCATTTATGAATTTCATACAAGACAATTATCTATAGGTTGCTAAGTGTTTGACAAAAAATTTAGTTTGTTGTTTTTTTTCATTAAAATTCTACATGGTATCAGAGCTTTGTATCTGAGTGACAATGAGCAATGTAAGTTTTGGGCAAAGTTGAAGAGGAAAAAATGTGTGATTGTTTTCGTTGAGTTGTGATAGGGAATATGGCTACAAGAATTATATATGAGGATCGGTTGGATGACATTTCCAACTATTTGCAATGGAAGGTCTAATTATCAGTTTTTCTCAAGGAGAACAAAATTTATTACTATGTCAACTCTGTTGTGGTAGCTCCTGCAGAAGATCCTATTTATTTGGACTTGCATAAGTTCAAGGAAGCCAAGGCTTAGAGGATTATTCTGGATAGGGTGAAGGATCACCTTATCCCACACTTGGCTTAGAAAAAGACTACCAAGGAGATGTGTGGTGCACTTAGGAACTTGTTTGAGGGGAAGAACAAGAACTGGAAGATGGCCTTGAAGGATAAGTTTCATGATACCAATATGGGTAAGGAGGAGAGTGTCTCTTCTTATGTTACCAGGGTGGGTCAAGTAAAAGATAATATGGCTATTGTTGGAGAGGTCATTATGGATTCTGAGATGGTGAGGATAGCCTTAAATTGTTTCACCAAAGAATGGGAAGTCTTCGTGAAGTGTGTTGTGGGATGTGAACATCTACCATATTGGAGAAGACTGTGGGATGATTTAACTCAGGAGGAGATCTGAGAAAGATCTTAGAGCAGTGAATAGAAGACATATGGATTTGATGAGAATGTTTCTCTTACTGCAAAGAGAAAGAAGAAAGGAAGTTCTGGAAGGGACTTGAGTAAAGTCAGATGCTCTTGTTGCAACCAGTTGGGGCACCTTGCCTCTCATTTCCCTGAGAGGAAGAAGAAGACGAAATTAGAGGGGCCTGAGAAAACTACTACAACAGCCATGGAGGACTATGCTTCAAAGTACGAAAGGGAATTTTCTTTGGTTACCCTAGTTTCTAGTGTCGACAATAGAGGATTTGGAGGTGATATAAAATTGATTGTGGATAGTAGAACCTCTTGCCACATGACAGAAATCTGGCGAGCATTTATATATTTCACAGATATTTTTTCTAGCTGACAGGTGATAAATGAAGGTGGTATGGTGAGATTTTCACATGAATTTGGGAGTGTTAGATTCCAACTCACGTTTGGGGGACTCTTGGAGCTTGATGGAGTTCTCTTTGTTCCAAGGTTGAGGGTTAAATTTCTCTCAGTATCAACCTTGGAGGATGTAGGATATTTCATATTGTTCAAGAGGGAACATGTCTTTATCTATAGGCAGGGAGAGGACCCGATGGAGCTATAGTTGATCAATAACCGGGTAGACAGGTTCTATATGCTGAGAGGACAACCTTCAATGTATGATTCAATGTCGGATGAGGAGCGTGAGGAGGCTTATGAGATTACGGTGGTGCCAAGGATTCAATATTTCATTCTGAGATAAGAGAGTGAGTCTCTTATGAGCACTGGCAGAAGGCTCAACCAGGTTGATTTAACCAATTCTCAAGATGAAGTGAGCTGAGGGTTCCGGGAGGTTTCCAATAGAATATATTCTAGTTCGAGTTTTCTGTAGGCATTGAGGATGGCTCTAGGTTCCGAGGGATCTCCTACAGAGCACAATGTGATGGGACCAAATGATGGAGATTGCAACAAGTACATCCCTCACTAAGTGGGAGTGTTATATTTTTAGCTTGAGAGGTACTCTGCATGTTTTGTCTTGAATGCGGATCTTACCTTTATGTTTAGACTACTTGACACTTAACTTTGTAATATGTTTTTATAAATTTGTTAGAAAGTGGTTCGTTTATTAAAGTGACTTTTTAATAATGTGTACCGTATAATTTTAAGGTGACTTTATTTCATAAAGCACTTATGTAATGAAGTGAAATCACTTTAATATTTTAAGTGATTCATTTTGGAGGGAATGGATCATGACCCTCGATCTTGAAAAAGGCAAGATATAATCTTGGCCTTTGGATTTAGGGTTGGGGAAGGTGAAAAGACACTTTGGAGGGAAATTTTCATTTTTAGATTTATAAAAGAATGCATTGGGTAGTGTGCAATACACATCGAGAAGACGAGAGGAGTTGATTGAGAGAGATTTTTTGAGTAAGCTTGAGAGAGGAAAGTGAGCAACTTGGAGGGCAGATTTCCTAAGAAAAAGGAGGGCACAAATCCCAAGCCTTCTTTTTGTGTGAGTGTTGTTCTATTTTCTGTGTTGGGTCATACTGTATGGATCCATATAGTCTGTATAGCAGGAAGAGGGGCCACAATTTTCGAGACATCCTTTGACACAGAAATCGAGGCAATTTTTGGATATATTATTCTTTTTACTGGGTTGTACTATGCAGTCCACACAACACTCTATTGGGAACAATTTTCGAGACACATATTTAGAGGAGGTCATACAACTATATAGACTTAGGCACGTTTTCTAAGGCATAAAATTTTGGGACTATTTTTTGTGGCTATGAGGTATTTCTCTTGGATGGAAATATGATATTGTTGTTGTACTATACTTTCCTAAAGCTAAATAATCTCTCTCTATCTCTCTCTCTCTCTCTCTCTCTCTCTCTCTCGTTGGGTTTCTCCACCTTGGGGTTTTCCACGGCATTTGCCTAAATTTATGAGTTTTATGTGTTCATGTCCATTGTGTTTATTTCCACTACATATTTTCTTAGCAATGTGTATTTTTTCTTATGGTAATTTTTGAATCTGGGTTTGAGGCATTTATGAAGTTCATGGAAGAAAATTATCTCTAGGTTGCTAAGTGTTTGACATAAGTTTCAGTTTGCTGATTTTTTTCATTAAAAATCTACAAAAGTCAATTGATTATCACTTGAACTTAATGGAATAAAATCCATATCACCCAATGAAAACTCTGTAGTTGTCAACACTCACAACTATGGAATTTTTATATCTACAACCCTTCACACTATAAACCCTATGAACCCTTCAACTTATAAAAATATCTACAAATAGTAGAAATAGAACAAAAACTATAATTTGATGATATGTTTTACTATTCAACCGTATTTGGAAATCAAACAAAATTTAAATTATAAGTTTTAATTGATTATCACTTTGATTATCACTTGAATGGAATGGAATAAAATCCATATCACCCAATGGAAATTGTCAATGCTCACGACTATCAAATATTTAAATATCTACAACCCTTCAACCCTATAAACCCTATGAACCCTATGAACCCTTCAACTTATAAAAATATCTACAAATAGAATAAAAACTATAATTTGATGAGTTTGTTTTAGACTATTTTCACCCATATTTGTAAATCAAACAAAATTGAAATTAGAAGTTGTAGAAAATATAATTTGATGATTTGTTTGACTATTTTCAACCATATTTTCAAATCAAACAAAATTGAAATTATAAGTTGTAGGAACTATAATTTGATGATATGTTTGACCATTGAACCATATTTGCAAATCAATCAAAATTGAAATTATAAGTTGTACTTGACATAGTACAATGATGTTTATAAATAAAATGAAATAAAACGTTTTTAATTTTAACACAGTATCATAAAACATACATTATCCTTTCATGAGATCATAAAAATTGAAATTATAAGATGACCATAAAACATAAATTATCCTTTCACCATCATAAATTACAATAAGTTATAAGCTACTTGACTGTTTATAAATGAACAATGAACAATATATTCCACCATCATAAACAATATAAGAGAAATCAAAGATGAAACAATAAATTGATGTTTTGAGTTCCATATATATATATATATATATATATATATATATATATATATATATATATATATAATGAAAGTTTGTATAGTTACACAGTCAAATACATAGGTTCCATAGTCATTTAGGCTAATAACAAAATCTAAGAGGGTTGATTAAAACTTTTAACTCCAAAATGATGGGCTCTAAGCCATCGCTTTAAGATATATCACTTCATACATGCAAAAGAAAACAATCGTCGAATTTAAAATTTAAAAACTTAAAATAAAATATATCTACAAATTTAAAATAAAATGTACACATACCATTTTAGATAAATAAAACAAGTTGTTATTAAAGAAAAATTGTCATACCTACCAAAAGAGTTAAGTTCCATCTTCCAACATGCTCCTTCCTGCCAAATATAATGTAAACATGTTTTCCACCAAATATAATGTAAACATTTGTAACAATAAAAAACAATAACACATATTAGCATATACACTTTATTATCAAATATTTTAAAGATATTTAACTAAATATTAAATAAGCAATAAGAAATAATAACATACCCAACCGGAGTTCCACAGATTTAAGATTATCGCTCTGTTTTAATTATATTTTTTTCCCACTTTTTTTAAACCAAACTTACATCACAAAGTTCCAAAACTTCCAAAACAATTACTCTCCATATTAAGCATACATGATCTAAAAAATGTAAAATATTATCTATCAAATTTTTAAAGAGAAAAATTATTTTCTTGGTAACCAATTTTAGTGTTCAGAGTTAGATAATACTCTGAAAATAAATTCAATTGTGTATGAAAAAAGCTCACAAATCTCCAGATTAAACCATTCTTCCAATGAAATACTTATCTCCTTGTGGATAATGTCCCAGATCCTTCAGGTGAAGTTTTCATTCCAGGTGACTTTATTTACTCAACAATAAAATACTTGTCTATTGTGCTACAGTGAAATAGATGTTCTCATATAATCAAATTCCCTCAAATGCCCTTTCAAATTAAAGGGCTCACAAATATTCATATTAATCCATTCTTCCATTACTTATATCTATGAAAGTTCACAAATCTCCATATTAAAAACCATTCTTCCACAAAATACTTATCTCCTCTTTCTGTGGTGGAATAGATGTTCTGATATAATATTTCATGTACATGCATAAAACACAAATCTGTGCATATATTAAGTCATTCTTAAAAAACCATTTAAATCTTTCATCTTTCTACATGGGATGTATTCATATTACATATAATCAAATGCTCTTTGAAATATGCCTTCCTCATGGTCTAAACATAAGTGAGATCATGCACGTACATAACTTATTTGTAAATCTACAAATGTTGGTTTTGTGGTTAGTAAGAAATTAGTTAAGAGTTTGACAATACCCGATGAAGGAATTCACTTTGTTGTATGCAGAAAACTAAAATCTCCATATCACGCCATTCTTGGACAAGAATGTAAGGAATGCAATCGAAGAAAATTTAGAAACATTCTCTTTTCTAAAGTGGGATAGAGTCTATTCTCAAATAATCAAATGTTCAAGTTCAAAATTAGGTATGCATCATGATCTAAACATAAATAAAATTGAATGTACCATTTTAGACGATGATAAGCTTATATAGGAGTTCTATATATTTCAAAATAATTGATCAAAGCGTTGAAAAGTTATATAGACACTAGTTGAGTAATCCTATGAATAGAAAAGGCTAAACTAAAATGTTCATCAAACAAAAATTTGAAAAAAGTAAAAAACATAAGTATATTCAACAAAAATAAGCTTGAACACTTATATATAAAAGGCCCAACATAGAATCAAATTAAAAATCGCTAATGTGCAATGAACATGCATTTATGAATCATCATTAATAGACACATCCTTCCCAGGTATTGATGCATCCTCCTCAATCCCAACCTCCCACACTACATTCACCACATTTTGCTCAAGCACACTCTCATGCACTCTCTTCTCGACATTTCCCTATAACACATTTCAAATTTGTACATTTGAAAATTAAATTTAAATGATTTAAACACATTAAAATATAGTTTTATATTTTGAAACATGTAATACATGTGATGTGACAACCTGAATATCAAGAAATTATACCCACCATACCCTAATATTCAATAAATTATATATTGTTTAATACATTTTTCTTTTAAATTAATAATTTAAATGACATTGCAATTTTCATATAGAACTAAATTTGTTTTCAACATGCAATGATACCTATGAACTCCCACCATATTCAAACTCTCCCAATGAGAATTAGGACAAGCCTTCCCAAGTAGTAGGATATGGAATATGAATCTTTGAACAACACAACTAAGAAATAAATCTAGGATTCAATTTGTTCACATTTATACAAAAAAATAAATTTCATATTATTGATTATTCAAAATATTGGAGATTGGACAACTAAAGTGCTCATATGTGGGTATTAGAAAACACATATCTAATTCAATGCATCCAAATTTAAACTCATGGAATCGAGTCCCCTATTTACTGGAGATTTATTAAACATATGACCAAACTACAATTAATAATGATAACAACTCAATTATTTCTAAAGATACAATGATATGTATCTAGATCTAGCACTAGAAGTAAACTATTCTCAAATGCATAAACAATTTACTAACTATAACACATACCAATCCAATATTCGGTTCATCATTCTGAATTAACCCTTCCAACCATTACGACAAAATGTTTCATACTCCTTAAGATATTCTACTGACATGGTATCTATCTCCTCATCTGTTTTGTAAAAAAAATTGGCTCGATAATTCACTTCCGCTCACTGACGGTTCAAACCAACATCAACACCATAAAAAATTGATTCCAAATTTTCCTCGATTGCATTCCTAGCCTCCTTGCCAATCTATGATGTAGATCTCAACTTTGAATGTGAGGCAAATTCCCATGTTGGATGAGATACTAAAGCTCATGGATTTATCTGCAAGTTGCATTTTGATATGCCCCTTTCCGATCATATGTCTATCATTTACCATCCCTATAATAATTGGACGGTAGGCGGGTATAATCAGGGTGTACGTCCATGAAAAACTCTGCATAAAAGTGTCTAGCAAAGTAATGTGGAACTTTATCATTCCACGACAACTTCTCATATGCTGCAAAAAATCTATTATAAATATGTCCTTCTATGTTGGGGTGCTTAAAATATTGCACCTTCGACATCTTTCTCTTTGGCCCCTCTTTGAAATTGAACATATAAATTTCATTTTCTTTTGAAAATCTACTTTTTACTACATCCCATTTATCAGGGTCCATCACCTCCAACTTTCATCTCCTCATCAAATCGATAAAACTATCATTCATTGGCCACCTATTTTGATATGCATCCATAAAGTTCTGCAATGAATGAAAAACAATATCCAAGCTTTTCTTACTCTCTCGATGGAGATCCAAGCTCCACAAATAAATTTTTCAGCCTGCTTTTAACACCCGAGCATCGTTCGAGGGTCATTTCTTCAGTAATCCCTTCCCAAGGAAGCTCATCACCAACATCCGAGGGATAGGTGGACGCAGGCATGTAATAATTTGTTTCTGGATAATGCCCCATGAATCGACCTTCACCCTCTTCACTAACATTGGAATCTTCATGATACCCACTCTCTCTTTCATTATATTCCCTCGCATTAAACTCATCATCTACAGATACACATTTCAAAGTAATTACAACATTTAAAAAAAATAGTATTTAACATAAAAAAAAATTAAAAAAACATATATAAAACACACACACACACACACACACACATATATATATAATATAATATAAACATAAATACACA
>JZKD02S1672656.1:820335-849796 GCA_000966675.3 Picea glauca
GGGATTCAAAAATTTGATGGAAGAAATTATGCATACTGGAGTGATAGAGTGAAAACTTACCTAACGGCTTTGGGAGTAGACATTTGGTACTCAGTTGTAAATGGCTATGTAATCCTAAATAATGCTCCAACCGATCCAAATGAGAAGAAACTTATGAGTTGTAATTCAAAAGCCATACATGTTATTCTAGCAGCATTTGCACCAACCATTGCTAGAAAAGTGATGGGATGTAGCACTACTAAAAAAGTATGGGACAAACTCAAGAATATCTACGAAGGTGATCCAAAAGTTAAGCAGGTCAAGCTTCAATGACATAGAGCATAATTTGAAAATTTGAAGATGAATGAAAAGAAATATATTGCAACCTATGTTCTTAGAGTTGATGAAGTTGTTAATGCTATCAAAGGATTAGGTGAAGAGCTCGATGAATCGTTCGTTGTACAAAAAGTGTTGAGATCACTTCTCTTGAAGTATGATGCTAAGGTCTCCGCCATTGAAGAAACTAGGGACTGGACCAAAATGAAAATGGATGAATTACATGGGACTCTTATGGCATATGAAATGAGAACAGGTACAGAAAGTGACTAGACAAACAATGAAGCATCCTTTAAATCCATAAAGAAGACAAAATACAAGGATAACGACCTTGATGAAGAAATAGAAAATTTTGTAAGAAAGTTCCAGAAAGGAAGTGGAAGATACAAAGGTAAGTATCCTCTCAAATGCTTTAATTGTGGTAGAATAGGACGTATTGTTGAAAAATGTTACTATAAAAAGAGAAGTCTCAACAATAAAAAGAGATTCTACTCCAAGGATGATGACATCTCGTCAGATGAGAGTGATTAAGAAGATAATGATGGAGGAGACGTCCTCTTCATAACCCAAGAAACCCAGGATGATGATCATAATAATTCTAAAGAATAAGAAATAATTTGTGAAGAACATTTAGATGAAGAAACCAATGTTGATTCCTTTTGGGGATACAAAGACAATGCAGAGAGTGAACAAGAAGATGAGAATCTTGAAAAGTTGAAGCATGTTGAAACTGAAAATAACAAGCTTAGAAACACAAACATAATACTAAAAGGTGAATTGAGTAGTTTTGAAGAAGAGAATTACAAGCTTGAAAAGACCATTAACAACTTGAAGGAACAATTAGAAGATTATGAGAAATTGAAAGTAGAATTGGATCACACAAAAGGGGAGCTATTATTGACAACAAAAAAGTTGAAGAAGTTTGAAAAAAGCACTGAAAAATTAGATCAGATCCTTAGAAGTCAAAGATCTCCAAATGAAAAGACAGGACTAGGATACAATGATAGTTTGAAGACAACAAAACAAGAGAAGGAAGTTGAAAATGATGAAACCAACAGTCCAGAACAAGTTGAACAACAAGATAGAAAACTAGAATTCAAAAGGAATGAGACATCAAGAAGATCCTCTCCCATCAGGTATGAAACCAATCATTATGAAGGAAACTATATAAGAATAGATCGTGAACCCAGATGGACCAGACCACAAAGAAGATCACTTACGCCCAGGTATCAAAATTTCTTTCTTGGACATTGTTATAATTGTGGAAATTTAGGACACAAGGCAATCAATTGTAGAATCAATGAAAGTAATAACCATGCAAGTTACATGAATGGTGAAAATAGTAGATATGGAAATGTTTGTAGACCTGTCAACAGAAATTATAATCCATTTGACCCATTAATGGATGAAAATATTGTATATTACAAGTGCAATAATCTTCGTCACAAAGCACAATATTGCATAGAGATGAAGGAAGATAATCGTATGTCAAATGTCTGCATACCAACTACAACATGGAAAAGGAAAGAAATTCCACAAAATGAAAATTATCGAATAGCATTGGTCACTAAAGAATGCAAAGAAGAAGATGAATCGTTCATAGACAGTGGTTGCTCATCTCATATGACTAGAGATCAAAGAAAAATTTTCAGCTTGAAGAAAAGAGGTGGAAATGTTGCATTTGGAGATGACTCATCTACCCAAATACTTGGAAAATGAACTGTAAAGCTTGGAAGTGAAAATGTAAAAGAAGGAAAAGTCCTATTGGTTGAATATTTGAAGCATAATCTCCTCAGTGTCAGCAAAATATGTGATCAAGGATACACTCTTACGTTTGACTAAAAAAAATGTAAAATCAGAGAAAATAACTCGGGAAGATTGGTTGCAACTGCAACAAGAAGACCAAACAACATATACATCCTAGACATGAATACAAGAGAGAACACAGAAGCCACGCAAAATGATTCCAATGAAGAAAAAGTCCTAAAGACCAACAATAAGGATGAAGTATTATTGAGTGCCACATGTTCAAGGGGAGCAACCCCAAAGAAGAAGGTTACTTGTTTCCATTAAACTCAGGGGGAGTAGCCCTAACCTTTGCCATTGATGTCAAAGAGGGAGAGAAATTCGGATCATGATGATAGGGGGAACATGATTGTTGCCATCAATGACAAAGGGGGATATTGTTGGAAGATTGGTTGTTGTCATTGATGTCAACCCTAGTCTTGGTCTTTGGACCGCAAGATTGATGAAGGTATTTGGCCATGAAGGAAAATGAACATGAAGATACAAAATACATGGATGGACAGTATACATCATGCTATTTCTGGTGATATGTGGCACATCACGTGGATCGTCATGGTTGAGGAGAAATGAATTTTTGAATATGACAAAGTGAATTGTACATGTAGGCCCTGAAGATAAAAGAAAAGAATTAAAAAATAAGAAAGTGTCAGGTCGGCCCTAATGTTAAAAGGAAGTGACATAAATGGTATAAATAAGCATCATTATACATTCATTTGATACAAGTTGAATTTTAGAGGGAATAAGAAGTAAAAGAAGGTCGGATTTCAAGGGAGGATGAAGTCTTTTGGTGATGTGTTCTAAGGTATGTTATTTTTAGGTCATCTTACCATTTTTACTATAAAAAAATTTTGTAGAATGATTCAAATGGTGAAATCACTATGGTACTGAGAAGACATATCAAGGTACCTCTGGTAAAAGTTTCAGCTCTTGATTCGCTATAAGTATATAGATACACTTTGTGGAAGATAGGGTTTGTGACTAGTCCTGAAGCTAGTCAATAAACAGGTGTTCCGAGTAAAAAAGTCATAATTTCTTCATATAGAATCCAAATTAAGTGAGACCACTTCCATTGGAAATAGTAAAGACTTTAGTTTCTTTTGCCAAAGTTTTAGAATCAGATGTTAAATATTGAGCATGGGGCATGCTATACAAGTTGGGTCTTCTGAATAGACCAGAATTGAATAAAGTCTACCATTCTTTCTATAACCAGTTTTTGGGGAGGATTCAGGGAGTGAAAATTGGAAGAGTTTCAGAGAATACATTGATTAATATTATCTACAGGATCAAAGTATTCCAAGAATTGAAGAATTGTAGAAATTGAAGAAGTCTCAGGAAGCATTATCAGGTTTTATTTGATGATTGGTTGATGGTGATGATTTAATGTAAATTTTTATTATCTCTCATATATTCTTGGCTGGAAGGAAGGGGCAAGGATGGAGAGTTCAAATATCTTTTGATATTGGAGGATTGTATATTCATCTTGGAGGTTTATCCCTCCCTTTACATTTGGAAGCTGTAGCTACCTTTGGAAGTCATTACTTCCCTTGAACAATAACTATTGATTATTTCTCATATATTGTGCATGATGTATTTTGGTGTATTGGTGTAAATATTATGCTATTGTTCATTGCTCGTTGGATATAGTTGAATGGTTTAAGTATAAGTTGAAAAAGGTTTTAAATTGTACTTGATACTGATTCACCCCCCTCTCAGTATCAACATTTTGTGTGCATTCACCTCATTTTTTAATGCTATAGAATTTGATGTCTAGATACTTTCAATCCCAAATTTCCATAAGTAATTCAAGGTGTAATGGAAATTACCATTGGAACATTTTGTCTTGTGATCCCTCTTCCATAATTATCCCTCTTCCATAATTGAGGTGTGATCCATTCAATTTTCCAATCTCTTTGAAGCTACCAACATGTCTTATGGGATGGATGCGAGAATTCCATGATATCTAAGATAAGTTAATTTCATTAATACCCAAAAGAGAGTTTTTGTATCTATGCATAAATACATAAATCATGCTTTCTAAGTTTGGATTCTACTATCTTTTACTACTAGTTCAAAATTTTTGTTAAGAACTTCCCCTATAATCTTAGTTACTCAAAGCATTTCTATATTAGGGATGAATGTATTGATTTCCTTTCCCTCACATTTATTCATCTAAAAAAAAATCAGAAATGTAATTAGGAAAGGATGAATTGGGCATGGTAGAGATATGATAATAGTTTCATAGGATCCTAGGTCAAATTATATTTACAAATTGAGGTAGTAGGCTACCTACTTATTGTTTAGAAAGTTATGTGCTTTGTTCCTTGACCATAAGTGATAAATCAATTGGTAGTTTCTCCAAAATTTGCATTTTTTCCATATTTTCATGTAGATATGCAAATGGAGGAAATTTCATGTAACCTTTAGTTTTACATTTACATGCATAGATCATTCTTAAATATTACTATAAGGTCTCAATCATTTGTTGCAAATTTTTACGAAATGCTCAATACAAATATTTGACCAAAGGTGTTTTGAGACTAAAGTGTATCCTAGCATATACAAGGAATATAATCATGTGTCACTATTATGTATCAGTATTAGTACTATTTGTTTTCCTAGAAGTTGGAAAAAATATGGATATTTTATTATAGTGGAAATGTCTTCTTCATTCATGACATACAAAATATACCATTTGTTCTCTACTGGCATGTGAATATAGGCATCAAAACTATAGAATGAATTTTGATAGATTTTATCTCATCCATTTGGTAACGTTTACTTCCCTTTATAGTTGGTTGGATCTTATAATGATATCCATTACACCATATAAATGATTTCCCATACAAACTTTCTTGTGTTATGAGAAAAATGCTTTCTATTTTCTCTTTATCAAGATATCAAGTGTAGCCTTACTACTTCGTTTAACATTTCCCTGTGACTTGTTTTAACTTCAAAAAGGACACCATGCATGATCAATGTGTGAAAAAAAGAAAATACAATTTCTAATATGTTATATATGTTGTCTACTAGCATTAATTTGGATGGAAATATTACTGCAAGGTTTCATTAAATGGTTGTACCTATGCTCTACATAGCTAATAGTATGAGGAGTTTCGTTATCCAACACAAGTTTCTCTTTATTTCTATGTTTTAATTATTTTTTCACTTTGAATATCATTGAATGGTAAACAAAATTAACAAATAATGTTTTAATACAAAACTTGATATACAAGCTAGGCCATTATACCACTACACCCCCTTTGATGATTTAACATATGATATTTTTCTCCCAATGAAATGTACTTGCAGGAAACATGATGGCCCTCGACCAAGTTTTGAGAGAACATTGGTCATGTTTGACCATTTTTGGGACTTCGACAGGCTGTTCAAAGATGGAGGGCCCAGGCAGAGCTAAGATCGTGGGATCTCACTCATTTTACAAGATTTGTGGGTTATTAGGGTTTATGTAACGGGTATGGGATGTCGTCCCATGGGTTTACCCATGTTTAGGGCTCATTGTAAATGTATAAATAGATATCTAAGCAATATAAGAAGGGGTGTAAGTGTTATCTATCTGAAAAGACTTGTAATTGGCTTAGTGCAAGAGAATGTAAGTTTCTTTGTGCATAGACAATGTATGTAAGGCTTTGTACTATAAAGGAGTTGGCTCTATGCCTCAACTTGGTTTTGAGGAAGGTGGACTTAGTGTTGTGCATAGATCACCTGTCCAGTGCGAAGATGAGCTCTATGGCTTGGTGCACAAGAGCAAAAGAATGTAGTAATATTGAAGACTAATAAAGAAGAAGAAACATTGGTGGACATAGCCCCACACTAGGGTGAACCATCTATATCCTATGTTGATGTGCTTTGTGCAATGTTTTTCATATTGTTTATGTATTTATATTCTTAGTGCATGGATCTTGATGTATGATATATAGATCTATGGATGCTTTGTTCTTATGTATGATGAATGCTAAATATGAGTTGATGTTATGTTCTAAATGATTAGATGTGCTTAATCTTGATTATTAGTGCATTGATCAATAATAAGGGTTTAACCTACGATGTGAATAAGGTTCAAGAACTAATGCATGTTATTGGATAAGATCTCTATTAATTGTTGTAATCACATATCTATATCCCAGCTCAGTTGTAGACACCTGAGTCCTGCAACCCCCCCTGCTTCTACCTCGTGTGAGATTTCATTAGCTTCAAAGGTGTTTCCAAAATGGTCGGTTGTTAGGGTTTTGTTGGTGCACTATTAGAGTTGAACCCTGGGTCTTCCCCTGTGCCAACAAATGGTTCAGTTGTTGGGACCTAAAATTGTGATTGCTAAGAACTGGAGAAAAGAGAAATCTATGTGCATAGATTTGTTGTTGTAGTGCGCAGTATTCTACTTGACTTGCGAAGTTCTGTGCTAAGAAAGAAACCTGATCTGAAGAAAAGAGGTAAGATGTTAAATATTTGTGCTCTGGTAAAGGTAAGATAAGTGGAAATTTTTTCTTCGAAAGTATGAATCTAGGTATGTTTGATAGATTTTGTCCTATTCTGAAAACTAGGGCACAGTTAGATGAAATAATGGATCTGAATGAATTTGATAGAGATAGTGAAAGATATGTTATTCCTATGCATAGAAAGAGAGTTTGAACTAACAAGTGGATGCAACAGCCTAGAAAGAATGTTTGCAGATTGCAGGTCCATCACTGTGATCCTAGTGCACAATATAGGAAAGGCTAGGGATCATTTAAAAGAAAGAGAGGATTGACACTATGTTATAATTGCCGAAGACTGAGACATCTAGCTAGGGAATTCACTGGTACACGTCCTATTTGTATTTGTTGTAAATATATTGGTCACAAAGTTGAGGATTTCCCTAGAATTCTTGCTAAAGTTGAAAATATGAACATGAGATAAGAAAACTATGAAGAAGTCCAAGAGACTAAGGATATGTTATAAAACTACAAAGAATCAAAGACTATGTTATTATAGTTGAAAGAAAAATTGAATGATCACAGAGAAATCAATTTAACCAAGATCTTAAAAGAGAAATAGTGCATCTAAACAAGAATATGAGACTTCGACATAGAATGTGTCTTGGATGAGGAAACACAGGTGAATATCATGCCAGAAAGCACTAGGAAATTTTGGGAAAGCCTGCTATGGTACCTTAATTGGGAAGGATAGGTTTGTTTAAAGGAAAGATGATAACCCTATGTGGAAGAGTTACTAATATACCTATGATTTTTCATGAAACATTGACCGAAGAAGAATTTGAAGTCATTAGGTTTGTTGAGAACAACGCTCCTTTTTCACTTTTGTTAAGAAAGACCAAAAGGACCAGATCAAAAGGAAAGCAGAGGAGGAAGTTACAACACAGAAAAAACAAGAATTAAGGGACTTCATAGCGAGAAAAATAGTGTGAATAATAGAAGAACAAGAGGATAAGTTGAAGCAACAAAGTGCCAAAGAATTAGTTGTCAAAATTGAAAAAACAAAAGAAGGCTTAAAGCACTTGTCCATGCAGAAAAGAAGTGCATCCAACTTGGAAATAGTAAGAGAAGAGGCAATACCTTTGCACCCTTTGGAAGAACATCAATAGTACAAAGTTACTAGGCTAAGAGAAAGTAAGAATAAGAATGGAAAGAGGAATCTAGAGACTTAGATTACAGGAAATAAGGCAAGAAATCTTAGTAAGAAGAAAACAAAGTTAGAAAAACTACATGAAGTTCGAGAGAAGACCTCACAGAAGAAGGGCTTGCAGAACTTGAACCTCGCCAGTATAGCAAAACCACACAGAATGGGACTTCTCCGCGGGGAAGCTATATGACCGTTGGAGGCGTCCCGACCTTTAGAACGACACTCCAGAATGGCTAGAAATGTAGTTATTGATAGAAAGATCAGGATCATTGAGACTGTGCCCTAATGGATGGATGCGCATTGATGGACGTATTCCTACCCATTGAAGGAATCTATTATGGCCTTGCTTATTTAACACGTTGGACATTGCATCGAGACCACTCTTTGCAAACTGAGATATCCATGCTAACAAAGAACTAATTGCTTATCACGCTCTGCTTTCATGACCTCTCCATTCATTTGATTACCTTGCTTGTCCGTTCGCCTACCTCATTTATTTTATTACATCTGTGAATGTCGGGAAAACATAGCATAGTAGAGAAGTCAGTGGAGGAAATTCTCATGGATCTCATGACTGAGAAGTTCATGTCTGTGGGAATACATGCATAATCAACTAGAGGATTGCAAGCATCCCCATCGACTGAATGATGTTATGTTCGTGCTGTTGAGAAACAAAGAAAACACCATGATGATCTGGCTAACACGAAGAAGATCCCGTCGGTATTGCTAGACTACATCCTACCTTTGACTGGCATGGTTAAACACAACAGTGTCCCATGTGATTATGAATACACGTTGATCACTGCATACCTCCCGAACATGATATGCACATTCAGATCGCAGTTGGGACTGATCTCGGCTCTCAAGATTAGTGACTTCAACCTTAGCGACCAAAATAACTATGTGATGCTTGTGCCACATAGGTACCTGATGAAGATGACTGGGAAGAAGCCCAAGATAATCTCCCAGTCATGGATTAAGGAGCTCGCGTGCTCCCTCATCTTGAACGTGATGAAGATCCCCCACTTTGGCCGACATCAAGAGGTTAACGCTTGCATTAAAATTCTCTTATTGTGCTACCATGGAGGGAATTTGTGGCTTGACAGGCATGTGACTATGGATCCAACGCTACTCCAATTGATCACAGGACTGAGCTTGCAGGGACTAGACCCTCACCAATTCTACCCAGGGAAGGCTACAAATTGTACCCTGGCCCAGTGTATAAAGGAAGCCTATGGTGATGTAGAGAAGGGAAAGAGAGGCTACAAGGTAGCCTTCATCTAGGATGGCACAGTATGCCTATATTTTCATCTTATAGTAGGAAGGCTCGTCAGAAAGAATAGTCCTACACAAGTCGCAAGGTTCGTTGTGGACCTCGAAAGGAAGTGTGTCGAAGTAATGTAGATAAACTGGGTGAGTTACCTCGTCAAATAGTTGGAGAAGGACTTTTGTGAAGCAAAGAACCAAGGCTACGAGTTTCATTTGAGTTGGTTACTGATTTAATTTCATTTGTTTCTTGGCAAATTCCAGAGGGAGCGACATTTCCCGAAGTTGATCCATCAGATCTGTTAGTCGCAAGATTCTCCACCTTGTGGTACATGAGTGATATGGAAAAGTAGTGGCAATCAAATGCGGTGTTCCATTCCTATTACCTACAGCTGACACACACCATTGAATCATTCCCCTGAATGACCTCGAAAACCTTGCATCAATATAGACCGTTGGCGAAGTCCCTTCATAGAAACCCTATAGAGAGGCCGAAACATCGAAGAAAAGGAATGTTGTTTTGTAGAATCCCTCAGCACGGAAAAAGACCTGAGCCAATAAGCCTTAGTCGAATAATGTCTCACAGTGGACAATGTAGATCTCATCATCGTAGCCATAGAAGAAACTTTAGAAGATATACTGCAGAGACATGAAGAGAAGAAAGAAACACTGTATGAAAGAATAGATAAGCAACTCAGAGACATACAACAAACCATCTACTCGAGTCGCACAATGTCTACATCGTCGTCATCAGAAATTGCATATTTGCGAGATGAACCCACCCAATTACGAAGACTTGTAGATGCAACTGAGGCTCGACTTCATCGAGTCCAAGAAGAAAAGGAGGAGGCCTTAGAGAAACTTTGAGTTGCGTAGCAAGAGAAAGATGAAATTAGAGTGAAGTTCGAAGAGGACAAAGAGAAGATGAAGAAAGAAAAAGACCAATTGCTTACAAAGAAGACTGTGGTTAAAGAGGCAGTGACTAGACAACTTTGCTCTATGTCGGGCTTGGCATAGGAGGAAGAAGATTTAGTCAAGATACAAGTGGGGAATCTTGTTGAGGCCATTCAACAACTTCAAGAAAGAGTAATAGAGCTATAAATCCAAGCAGTGTCGAGCACTCCGCAAGAAGTGCGCGATTAAAGGGAAGAAGATGTAAGGAACATAGTAGAAAGAATTATGGCACTTGCCTTAGAGCGTAAGAAATTAAATGATCTAAGTGCACAGACCTATGAGATCCTTGCAGAAGATCCATAGCTAGGAGACTAGAGGCACAACACCAGGAGGCAACGCAACAAGTGTCCACTGTACAAGAACAACTGAAGTTGCTTACTGTAGTTGAGAAGATGAAGAGGTCACAATATAAATGCACAATACAAAAATAGGTTACTTCTATCCAGAGCAAGGTTATGGAGGTGACACAAAGACTCCAGTAGGTGGAGAATGAAGCTTGCATGATTTTTGAAGAAGTTGAAGGACAAAGCTCGCAGCTAGACCAACTGGTTGTGATAGTGGAACAACACTTTGAAGGGCCTATTACTGAGAAAGTCATTTACGACTTTAAGAAGTAGGAGGCTCTAGCAAAGAAGCAATTTGAGGCATATCGAGTTAAGCTCGAGGCCTTTGAAGCATCCATGCTCAGATTTGAGTGCCTCAGGACGAGTCATATGTGAGTTTTGGGGGCTTGTTGGCCCTTGACCAAGTTTTGAGAGAACATTGGTCGTGTTTGACCATTTTTGGGACTTTGATAGGCTGGTCGAAGATGGAGCACCTAGGCGGAGCTGATATCATGGAATCTCACTCATTTTGCAAGATTTTTGGGTTATTAGGGTTTATGTAACAGGTATGGGATGTCGGCCTGTGGGTTTACCCATGTTTATGCCTCATTGTAAATGTATAAATAGATAAATAAGCGATGTAATAAGGGGTGTAAGTGTTATCTATGTGCATAGACTTGTAATTGTCTTAGTGTAAAATAATGTAAGTTGCTTGGTGCACAGACGATGTATGTAAGGCTTTGTCCTATCGAGGAGTTGGCTCTATGCCTTGACCTAGTTTTGAGGAAGGTGGACCTAGTGCATTGTGCATAGATCACATGTCCAATGCGAAGCTGAGATCTTTGTCTTTGTGCACAGGAGTAGAAGAATGTAGAAAGATTGAAGACTAATAAAGAATAAGAAGATTTTGTGGACGTAGCCCTACACTTGGGTGAACCACGTATATCCTGTGTTGATGTGATTTCTGAAATATTTTTCATATTCTTTATGTATTTATCTTCTTAGTACACAGATCTTGATGTATGATAAATATATCAATGGATGCTCAGTGCTTATGTATGATGAATGCTAAATTTGAGTTGATTCTATGTTCTAAATGATTGGATGTTCGTAATCTTCATTATTACTGCGTTGATATGTAATAAGGGTTTAACTTGCGATGTGAATAAGGTTCAAGAAATAATGCATGTTATTGGCTAAGCACTTTGTTAAGTGTTGTAATCAAATATCTGTGTCCTAGCTCGATTGTAGACACATGAGTCCTGCAACCCCCCCTGCCTATACCTTGGGTGAGACTTCATCTGCTTCGTAGGTGTTGCCAAAAGGGCCGATAGTTAGGGCTTTGTTGGTGTGTTGTTAGATTTGAACCCTGGGTCTTCCCTTGTGCCAATGAAACCCTATGAAAAATTACCTATGTTCCATGGATGGTAAGCAAGGTAAACCATCGGAATTGATTATTGAGCCTCTCCTCAAGGGAATCAAAAGAGTTAACCCATGACTAGCACCAAGAATAAAGTCAATTCTAGATCTATAACAATTGAGCCAACCCTCGAGGCTATTTAGTGTTGATGTTTCTCTAGTTAGAATAATTGGGAAGACATTCTCCTAGATTGGTCATGATTATTTGACCAAGGAAAATGCCTCATTTAATCACAAAGCTTTTCTAGTGGTGAATGACCTAGGCGTAGTATTTCTCCTAACAAGGAGTGGATAAAATTGAGGTGCTCTCACATTTTCTTCTACAGGATGGAGTGATCTATCTTAATTAGACATGCATGTGAGGAAATAATCATCAACATGAATATGATATATAAATAGTATATTTATAATATAATGTATAAATATATAAATAATATATAGCTAATAATCAATAATACATTAATTAATGAAAAGACAATAATGGAAAATACATGTTCATTAATGCAAGGGAACTCCACCGAAGTAGATATATCTCGGCCCTGAATTGTAATATATCATCTCATATAATATTTATTTACAATAACATCTCATCAAGTTTTCTAAGTCCTGTTGAGATTTTTAGCCAATAATTATTCTATGAAAAAAATAACATTTAAATCATAAAGAAATAATTATCAGATATAAAATTAGAAAAATTCAACATGGTATCAGAGATAGTTAAAAGATTTTAGTGACAGAGCTACTATAAGTCTTTCCCAAATCTATTTAAAATATTTGAGTGCCATATCTGATACATCTACTTCAAATATTTTATTTTTCACAATTGTAATGTTGTGGTCCCGAGTGACCTATGCACACAGAGGGACCACATTCCCTTTTGTTGCAATTTTCCTAATTACAGGGTGAGGCCTCCTTAAGGATTGCACTACATAGTACAAGAAGTTTTTTTTGTCAATCTATGTTTCTTTTCAAGTTGTGACTCGTCACACTATGATAACTAACATAGCTTCTATCGACTTCGTAGTAGTGATTTTTTATTAAGAGGGAGGTCTATACATATTTTTGGGATGACCATCCTAGGAATTGGTACATGACAACATCAATTTGTGTGAGCTATGACATCATAGATTTGCACACTTACATTACATGACTTTACCAACAATGAAGAGGATGGTCATGAGACTTTCAAAGCTTCAGGTAGAGAATGATGGCATTTGTAGAAGATGTGCACCTGGAAAGAATGCCAAGGGATGTTTTTTGAGAAGTGACAACAGGTCCAAGGGGATCTTAGATATTGTATATTAATATATATATGGACCTATGACAGTTTCATATTTGGGTGGATTCCTGTACTATGTGATATTCATTGATTATTTCTCTTGTAAAACATGGATATTATTCATGAAGACAAAGGATGAAGTTTTCAACATATTCTAGGAGTTCATGGCTCAAGTAGACTACTTGACAGGGAAGAAGATAAAGGTGATGAGTTTAGATAATGGAGGAGAGTGCATTTCTAGGCACTTTAGTGATTTCAGCAAGGAGGAAGAGATCAATAGGGAGTTCACTGCTACTTGTAACCCAAAACAGAACGAGTTTGTTGAGAGGAAGAATAGGTACATTGTAGATGCTTCCAAATCCATGATTCATGATAAGGATTTACCCATGTTCTTATGGGGAGAGGCATCTAGTACAATAGTGTAAAACCAAAACAAGAGTACTCATCAGATATTGGTGGACAAGACTCCTGAGGAGGATTTCACAAGTTTGAAACCATATATCATTCATTTGAGGATATTTTGTTTTCAAGTATACATCCATGTGCCCAAGGAGAAGAGGAAAAAGTTAGAACCTTATGGAAAGAAGGTCACTTTTGTGGGGTACACCAAGAATTTGAAGGCCTATAAGATCTACATTACAAGACAATGCCAGATTGAGGTTAGTTGTGATGTTACTTTTGATGAAGTGGTATGCTTCAGGAAGTCTAGATAGTCTCATATGGACATTTATAGTGAGGGGTAGGAGGATCCAAAGGATGGTGCTACAGATCCCTGTAGTCTAGTTGTTCATTCTTTAGACTATCAGGAGGAATAAGTAGAGCTAGTAGAGCTAGTGGATCTACCTAGAGATATTTTCATGATTAGGAAGTGGAAAATATGGCTTCATGACACTTTGAAAGATGAAAATGGGAATGCATATCCTAGTGGTACTTTGAGCGAGAGAAAAATACCTAAGAGGTTCTTGAGCTATATGGAATTGATGAGTCACATCATTGATTCCAAACCTTCCAATTATGAGGAGGCGTAGGACAACAAGTTTGGAAGGATGCCATTATGGAAGAATAGTAGTCCATCATGAAGAATTACATGTGGGATATATTTCTAATACCATAGGGGAAGATAGTTTTGATTATTTGGTTTGGTTTTGATTGATGTCAACCCTTGAAGAAAGTTTGGTAGTGAATTTTGGTAGCACAAAGGTTTGGGTAATGGACCCAGTTTTGTTTGATGTATATTGGTATGATTTTTAATATATATTTAAGGTAAGACTATTCTATATGGATAGTAGATTTCATTCCATTTCCTATGGTATGTGGAACGTCACATAACTGCTCACGGTTAGAGATTTATGACCATGTGAAGTTGGAGATCCCTCATGAGGTATCTATAAGCCCCGAAAGGTCAAACTAGTCAAAGTGGTTGCAAAAAGGAAATTATTTAAATAATAAATTGAAGTGATGAGTGTAATATAAGTCAAAGTGGATACAAAAGAAATTATTTAAATAGTAAATTTAATGGAGAAATTACTAAGTGGACAAGTGGTTAGGAGTAGGTTAGCCCTAAAATAAGAAAAGTTGTTTAAGAGATTTTAGATCTTAAATAATAAAGTGAAGTGATGAGTGTACTATATGTCAATGTGGATACAAAAGAAATTATTTAAATAATAAATTTAATGGAGAAATTACTAAGTGGACAAGTGGTTAGAAGTGGGTTAGTCCTAAAATTAGGAAAGTGGTTAAAGATGGTTAGAAGGTAACCCCTTGAGGAAGCTACATAAAAGTATAAATAAGAGGTAAGAGTCTCTCATTTAAATAACACTTGAGAATATTGAATATATACAAGTAACTGAGGTAACCAAAGGATATCTAAGGTGAATTTCAAAGGGAAGGTGAATTAAAGAAGGCTGAAATTCAAGGGAGGATAAATTCTTTTGATATGCTTTCTAAGGTATATTATTTATCGATCATCTCACAATTTTCACAATAACGTTTTTTCTAGAATGATTCAGACCGCGAAATCTGGAGGCTGTTGAGAAAACATATCCAAGTGTTTGTGATACAAATTTCAGCTTGTGGGTCGTGTTTTTGGAGTTACACTCCATGGAAAAGTGGGTTTGTGGTTAGTCCTGAAACTAGTCTAAAAATTGTTAGGGTCCTAACCCACACATAGTTAGAAAAATATATTCATATGTAATAAAGGTCAATATTAATAAGGCCTTGCAATAAAATATAATAAGTCGAATGTAAGAAGACCTAATAGAAGCTTTCGCTTCTAGAAGGATCTTCTTCTAGATGTTTCTTTTGATAGACATATTTAGTATAAATAGGAGTCAAGGGTATGAGAACCCTATCTTGGAGATTATTGTAATAGAGCTTTGCTCGACTGGAGGTTTACCCCTCAAAGAGGCTCGTGAACATTGCTCTCAGAATCAAAGTGTTATTTTTGTTGTTATTCTTATATCATTTCAGTGTTATTGTGGTGATTATTCTAGTTATATTGTTGTTATTCTGCCATATCTAGCATTTTATTTCTATTTTGCATATTTTTATATCTGGTATATTACAAGTGGTATCATAGCACTTTCCTTGGCAGAAATTGTGGGTAAATTTTTTTTCAGGGTAGAGATGTATTTTGGCATCTTTAAGCCACATAGATCTGTCGTTATGCGCATAAACCTGTGGTTGAGGGATTCATACATGCCATAAATACAAGTGGTTCTTAAGCACACATCTGTTGGACACCCTTGTAACCCTTTTTGGTACCCCTTCAAGTGGTAGTGCATCAGAAAACACCTGTGTATAGATCGACCTAGATTTCCTGAAGCCCTCTTTAGATAAATCGATTGGTCACCTGACAGCTATAGTGCCACCGAGAACAACACTCGAGAGGATACTCTCTAGTACCTAGGTAGTTGGGTAGTATAGCTAAGGGTACGGTCTATCATTCTTAGTTAGTGCCCTGAGATATTGGGACGAGTACTACTATTGGACCCCGCACATATATCAAAGAGCTATAGCACAGGGCAAATCCTTGTCTATATAACCCTTGAATACCTAACCTTGGGGACAAAAACATAAAGAAATTAAAATAGACAAGATCTATTGTCGTGCAACTATGTTTGGGTTTCCAAGTAAATACACATTTCTTTCAGGTTAATCATTTGGGCATTTCCTCTCTGCAATATTCTTCATACCGGAGTATAACTCCGTAGGTGTAAAAAAAAAAAATAAGTCTGGAAATTTTTTCACCATTGTTTGAGACATATTCCATTGGATTCATCTCTTCACCCTTATCACATTCATACATATCATTTTTTGGAAAAATGTTTTACCCCGCCTGCCCCTTTTTAGTTCCCCCATCCTCATGGCCCATACCCGTAGCCAAGACTAGGAAGCTCACTTCAACACCTTGCAATCTAGTCTCATCGAGACCCAAGAAGAAGTGATACAACTAAGTGCCAATGGTTCCTCCATCAATACAACCATGCAATCCTCAATGGAGGAAATCAAACAAGACCTTACCACCCAGCCTAGATCTGTCTTTTCGACACTCTGCACCAAACTACATATCCCTACAGATAACCCTTCCTCTTCCTCACCTCCACATACTAAAGGTGAACATTCCTCTCATTCCCATAACCTTCATAACCATCACTTTAAACGTGACCTATGCCTTCCATGGGTGGATGTGACCGAATTTGATGGCTCGGAGCCCACTTGTTGGGTAACCCAAATGGAACATTATTTCTCTTTATAGGACATTACAGATGACTTGGCCAAACTCCGATATGGTGTTCTCCATCTATATCAATAACGTTGGCAATGGTGGAAATGGAGAAAAACTTCTTGTCAAGGGTATATTGCTTGGACACACTTTGTGGAAGAGATTTATGAAAGCTTTGACACTGACACCAACAATTTGGGTCATTTGACAAAGTTGAAACAATCAGGAATAGTGGAAGACTTTATATCTGCCTTTGAGTGCCTATCTTTTAGGACAGATTTCATGTCTGATGCCTTTTTCTAAGAATGTTTTATCAGTGGCCTCAAGGGTGAGATTTGGGCCCATGTCCTCATGGCTCAGCCTCAGAGCTAGGTGGAGGCTACTAAAAGAGATAAATAAGCACAACAGGTTGTCTCTTCTCAAAATCAGAAACCATCCTTTATCCCTCGCCCTAAACCAGTAAATCCCACTACTCCCTCCGCTCCACTAAAGATCCAAAAATTGACTAGGGATGAAATGGTTGAACGCCAACTCAAAGGCCTTTGTTATAATTGTGACGAAAAATATTTCCCAGCCCACAAGTGTAAGGAACACAAGATTTTTATGGACATCTCCGAGGATATTTTGGAAGAGGATGTTTAAAATTCCCTTGTGTCTGATTCACCTGAAACCCCCAACATAACCCCTCCCTCCGACCCTCCCAAAGTAGAACTAGTCATTTCCGTCAATGCTCTCACTAGCTTCTCTGCTCCACAAACCATCAAGCTAATAGGTTACATCAAGCATTGGAAGGTCATCATTCTGGTTGATAGTGGAAGCACCCATAATTTTATTCATCACCTCATTGCCCAAGAAGCTCATTTCTACATCCATGCCATCAATAATTTCCAAATCATGATTGCCAATGGCGGCTCCATGAAATGTGGAGGGCATTGTGAAAATGTGCATCTCCAAATTGGTGACTACCACCTGAAATATCATATGTTTTCTATCGACATGGGATATTGTGACATTGTGTTGGGTGCAGTCTGGATAAAGACTTTGGGTCCCATTCTCATGGATTTTAAGGAATCAACCATGCAATTTGACTAGGAGGGCCACCAATATAAGTTCCAAGGAATCACCGCCAGTTCACCTGAGATCATTAGTTCCCATCTCATGGAAAAGCTACTCAAAAAGGGTCATTCCGGTGGCAATCTTGCCAAAGACCCAGTTCAACATCATCGCATCAAAAACATCGATATACACATGCACTTCATCATAAAGCTCATTCATAATCAAGTTATTGAAGTTCTCTTTTTCCTTGGAGAATATCAAGTTACATACATTTTCAAAAAGTCTATTATAGAAGCGAATTTTTCCAAACTTCGATATATGTTAGGAGTTCAGGAAGTTTTCATGAAGGGGGTATAGGCTCTATTGCCTCCTTCCTTCTCCTATTGTGTCACTATTTTAAATCCTTCAATCCTATTCCAATTTGTTCTCAAGGGGGGATGTTAGCATAATTAGACACTTAGGAGTTAGTTAATATATACTTGGTCTAATCTATTGTTAGATAAAACTGTGTTTCTTAGTGTGTTGCTTTAGTATGCATTAGTATTCATTTGTAGTTAGGAAATACGACGGTCATGATATGTTCTCGACATAGAGTGATCCGACGGTTCATATTCTCCTCAATCTTAAAGGCCATTGATTTGTGGCTTAAAAACCGATTGGTCCATGATCTCTATTTAAATAGCATGGAGGGTCATTTGATGATGATCGATTGTGAGAAACTCTCTTGTAAAATCTCTATGTAATATTTTTCTTTTGCATAAATAAATTAATCCAAGTGGTCACATTGGATGGGGTTGTGTATGTTTCCCCATAGAGGTTTTACCACGTCAAAACATCGGTGTGTTGATATTTGATCTGGTCGTGTGAGTGGTTACTGAAGGTGTTTGTCCTCTGTTGGAATCCCCATGTTATCAAACAACTTTAAATGAGTATTTCATTTGAAACTTAAAAATAATATAATGAGCACTCTAAAAATATCATACCTGGAAATTCAAAAGTTTGAGAAATCATTAAAGTTATGCTGCAAAATAGTTCTCTTTGGATTTCAATACATAAAAGATATTTCACATTACAAAGCATTTCAGTAAAATGATGGAATAATGCTAAAAAATAAATCCTTCCAAACCCAAGAACTAAACCTCCATGAATCAATTAGACAAACTTGGATTACATTATCAGTCATATGTATAGTTATAAAAGACTCATGTTGATGTTTTAGGAAGATTCCTAGAAGAATAAAAGAAAAAAACTCAAAAACGCAGGCTTATGCTCAGTCTTAAACATACAAACACAAATCCTTGAGAGAAATTGTGTAGCAGAAGAAGAAGCAAGAAAATGGAGATTCATATTTTCAGATGAGAAATTTGGTTTTGTACTAAAGTTTTAAAAATTCTATTCTAATTATCTAACCCTCTTTGATGGTGTTCTACTCTGTTTAAGCATGCTCCCAATGCTTCTTTGAAATGATTTTCCCTAGTAGTTAGGGTTTATGTTCTTCTAGAAGTTTCCCACGTGCTTCTTCTTTTTGAAATAAATATTATGTCCTTTTAATAAATTCTTGATTAAATAATTAACAGTAAATTAGGTCACTAAAATCCATGCCTCCAAGTGGGACCAACTTCATCCTTTTATAAAAGTTATTTAATAAACTTTTATTTCCAAAATGTGAAGTTGACTTCCTAAAAAATGTTGACCCTATTTTACTTTTTAAAGAATTCTAAGTGAGTTCTCAACCATGGAAACCATTATAGAAATAATATTCATTATTCCATATTTCCAACTATTGGCCTTCAGTGAAATTTGGAGGTATGGATCTCAACTTATAGCCTATGGAAGTCAAGGTTCCAAAAACATTTCCCAGCAAGTGATGAAAGAGAGAGATGACTTTTCTTTTAATTTATGGAAATATCATGGAAAATTAATCCATTAAAACCAATCTCATTGTCTTCCTGTAACGAACCTCCCATTCGTCACGACGACCAACCTCTTAACAGGTCCAATTTTTTTTTCTTTCTTTTTAGATTTTGTGTGTGCGCGTGTGTGCAAGGGTAATAATACATACGAATCTGTGTCGCCACTCGACGAAGAACATGACACACATAATGACCACACAACATTATGACCTAAGACGCACATCAAGCATCTACTAGCAAAGAACAACAATAATTAAACGCATGACCGCAACCTCTGTGGAAGGCGCAAGGCAGAAGGATTCAGATAACGACCCACCAAGTTCAGCATTAAAATAAATGAACAAGAAACCTCATTTACTAAATCATAATACTCTATGGTACTTAGTTCAAGGAACCTCATATTTTATAAATCATCAATAACTAAAGATTCAATAGTAATATGATAAGACCACATTGCCATTATATTTCATATGACATCTGACACCAAAATTACATTTTATTTTATAAGGACCTAACATTACCCTTACATATTTCAACAATATATTGCAATGAAATTACTCCTTACACATCACCATAACAATAAATTATAGTAAAGTACCCAAGCCCTGATACAATGTTACCATAACTTTGCAATTTGTTAGCAATCAACATTACAATTATATGTTATCTAACCCTAACATTACCTTTTTATTTATTACAAGAACATTGCTCTTACATAATTCAAGACTATATATTAAAATTGCATTACCCCTATAATTTGCAACCACGACCTATGACCATATTGTTATTTTTTCACTAAGGAGCAATGCAAGTAAAAATAACAAGGATTTTACGTTTCGCCTTACAGTGGCATTTTGCAATCGTGGCAGAATTCAAAAACAAAAGGTACAATCACTATACCCTCACGGAATCAAGGTAAAGATTGAAGACATTCCTTCTCAGGTTACAACCATGGTAAATAGTAACGACACGTTACACCATACTAATATGGTTGGGAATCAGAGTGACAGTGAAACTATAAATGTGACCAAGAAGCCAGTAAAGCGTAAGCATTAATCAAGGAGGACAGTAGCACTGGGAGCGCATGCCAAAAATCATGGCCAATTACCATCACCATATGAAATCGTGCATCCAAGGTCAACAACAGGATTTTGACTGGCGACCTGAACCTGACAGTGCTGAAAAAATTAAAGGCAATGAAGGTTGTACCTCGTTGTGTGAGCCCGTGGGTAGGGAGGTGGGGGTTTCAAGTAGGGAGAAATCCAGCTGTCTGTGGCAGGTGAAAACAGTCTAAGGGTAAGGATGGCATGGCCATAACCCCACCACGATCTGCAGAGGGATACCAATCCGCCAGCTATAGCGCGTTTGGTAGAGGTAAGGTTCAGGAAAGACATTCCACAGACCGCTGAAGGAGGGTGTAAACAGAGAGCAAAGGAACCGCGCCTGTGTACTGATTAATGAAAAACTGTTATTTAAAAATCAACACCAGATTAAATTTGTGTGGCTTGCCTGAAAAGTTCATTGTCCAGAGGAGGGAGACGTTGAGAAGATACACATAGTGCATCGAATTCACTTACCCAGACGTTGAGGGAGACGTTGAGAAGATACAGGTTCTATTACCCAGACGAATTCACCCGTGACTACTACAGAATAACTGCTCCATTACTTGCCTCCATGTACATCTATCAAGGCACCCTAACTGTAGTAGAGATTTTCAATGGCGGTAAAACTGTACATCAATAATTTAAGTGCGAAATTTCCATATCAAGATTGTCCATCCACGATGAGTATCGCAGAAACACAAGGGTTCAGTCAATGATCAGAAAAACCTCAGCCTGAATGTTGACCCAAAAATTTTAGGCAAACACGAAAGGGGCAAAGATTTAAGACAAAATTCATCCATCATTACTGTGAAGAGACAGTTTTCGAAGAAAGACTTATCCGACGATCAAGCACAACAAGGAACCTCGCCCTCAATCAAGTTCAAGGTTATCAACACACCAAGGGGAAAGACAACTATTTGGCCCGTGACAACATCGAGGTAGACATTTAAGGACGGGGATACAATGGACGGGGTATAGCTTATTTTCCATCGATTCCCGGATTACAACAGCAGAGACAAGCTTATACAACAAACCAATTTTAATTGCCGAAGTAAATAAATATGCATTCTACTCTACCAATTAAGAATCATACCATGGCCTTATCGCTTGCCTCGAACGAATCCCGCCCTCTGTGCCACTCCCACTCGTCGACCATCGAGACTACACCAGTACCTCCCAGCCAATCGCTAGGGGTACTCTGATTCCCCCTTAGCCCCCCGTGCCACAAAGGGGCCACACACTATCCAGATGGTATGTCTAACTTCCCATTTTGCCTCGCAAGGCCGAGCTACCACTCCTATCTGAGATGGAAAAAATCTCAACTCCCCACAAGTAATCAGTCAAGTCACAAATCTGGCAGCATAACGTTACACTAACAGCCAATCCCTTTCTTCCTCATCTTCCCTTTATTTTATAGAGTTTTTAGAACCTCCAATAATTATTTTCTTTAAAAATATTAATTGACTCAATTCCCTCACCCACCTAGAGTTGCTCCTAAATTTACTCCTAGGTGTTCCTAGATTCCTTTTCAGGTTTAAATGCTTTCCCTAAAATGAAGTTGCTA
Source organism: Picea glauca (assembly GCA_000966675.3). NCBI lineage: Eukaryota > Viridiplantae > Streptophyta > Pinopsida > Pinales > Pinaceae > Picea > Picea glauca. Next base: position 842,695 of record JZKD02S1672656.1, read on the forward strand.
ATTTAGTTCATTTTAGAAGGTTCTTTAATTGCAGATTCCTTACTATGTTGACCTCACTTTTTTACCATAAGTTCCCCTCTTTCCCTCATTAAGTTTCCCCTGATTCCTTAGTTTCCTAAATTTATGATTCCCTTAATTCCCCTTTTATTAGAGCCAAAATGCCAGCTGCGCTATTTAATCTTTCCCCTTTATTATTAAATTGAAATCTTTTAACACTTTCACAAGTTAAATTATTTATTTCTTCTTTACAATTTAAAACCACAGATTTTAATTAAATTTTTACTCTCTTCATTTTACCCCAAAAATTTATGAAGACTAAAACTATTACTTAAGTGGTTTTTTTTTTTTGTTTAAATCTTTATTTTTATTTTCATAGGGTATTTTCTTAAGGTTAGACCAAATTTTACCCTAGAGAAGTTTTAGACTTAGGACTTAGATTCTGAATTGGGAGACAATTATTTAGGGAAGTCATTTTAAGAATTTCTTAAGGTGTTAAATGTCTTAGGGCCATATAGGTTTGTTCCTTCATCAACACCAATGCGACGTGCCCTTCAGGATGCACCGCGTGCTCCAAGGGTGCCACTCACCTTGTTTGTTTCTTTTATGCGACATGCCCTTCAGGATGCACTATGTGCTCCAAGGGTGCCACTTGCCTCGTGTGTTTCTCTTGCGCGACGTGCCCTTCAGGATGCACCAAGTGCTCCAAGGGTGCGACTTGCTGACTTGAATGATTGGTAGACGTCAATAACCCCTGGAGTCAACACTCCGCCAGGTGAACTTGTGGGAGACTAAGGGCTCTAAGGAATAAGGCCCCCGCCTTATTGCGCACCCCTAAGAATCATCGTGAGCGATTGTCGCAGTCTGCCCTCACGAAATCGTGGATCCTCTTGAACTAGGTAATCGTTAACCTACAGTTCGGGCCACGAAGAGAGTGCTAGTAGGCTGTGGTAGGGATTTTGTCCACACCTATCCCTCAACCTCTTTGGAAATCGTGTGTGACCCCTTTACTCCATATGTGAGTCTGGTCGGCAAGCTATCGTCAGCCTGCATCATCAACAATCGTGTCAGAACATGTCCACATCATATCATCAAATCAATTAAATATCACGGTAAATAAATCAACCCAAATAGCACACTCCCTGACTCAATCCAGTGTCCAAAGGGTTCTATCGATTCCTTTGAATCCTCAAGGTACAAAACCCTACACACTCAATAAAACTGTGTCAATAGCACATGTCTGTGTTAAAGCAGTAAAACATCATGTCATCTATCATAATGCATCATAATCAAGGAAAAGAGTTTTAATATCATTGTAGTCCAGATCACTTGCGAGTATGTGTCCTCAAAGAATAATTTTTTCTCAGTGCACCAGAGTGGGATGTTACATACACCTCCTCTTGGTCTAAACTTCGTCCCGAAGGTTCTCAGTATAAATGATGAAATAAATGTATCACGGTATCATAAGTCTATCTATCAAAAAAAAATGGAAACTGCTGGTGCATATCAGATGCGTCCTCCCAGGTCACCGAGTGCAGACTATAACTGTCCCACTGGACCTTGACCTAATCTACCATTCGACGTTGTAACTATCAAACGCAATGATCTAAGATGCGGACCAGCTCATCCGTGAGCACTCCTTCATCCGATACCTGCAAGGAACTCATGTCAATCACATGTGTAGTATCACTAATATAATGTCTCGAAACAGACACATGAAAAGCATCGTGCATACACCTCAAAGAATCAGGGAAGGCTAGTCGATAGACCACGGGCCCCTTTTTCTCCACAATCTTGAAAGGTCACATGAACCTAGGAGAGAGTTTAGCTCCCTTTCCAAACTTGATCGAACTCTTATGCGGTTTAACCCGCAAGAAGACTCGATCGCTGACCTCATAACTACAGTTGACTTGGTGCACATCGGCATAACTCTTTTGTCGATCCTGAACTTCTTTAATCCTTTGTCTTATGGTTTGAATTTTATATTCCATTTATTGGAACGCTTCTGGTCCCACTAGGACCCTATCCTCAAGCTAATCCCAACTCAAGGGCGTTCGACGCGGTCACCCATAAAGAAACTCGAAAGGCGCCATCTTAATGGTGCTCTGGTAACTGTTGTTGTAAGTGAACTATATTAGTGGCAAGAATTCTTCCCAACGCTTTTGTTGGTCCATCACGTACATGAACAACATGTCTTCCAATGTTTGGTTTGTTCGTTTTGTCTATCCGTCAGTCTCTGGGTGATACGCAGTACTAAAGTTCAGCTGGGTTCCCAAGGCCTCTTGGACAGTCGTCCAAAATCGTCCAATAAACACCGATCCCCGATTGGATATAATCCTCTTAGGCATGTCGTGCAGCCTCAAAATCTCACTGATGAAAACTCTAGCTATGTCAGGTGCCTGATACGTCGTACGAACAGGAATAAAGTGAGCACTCTTCGTCAGAGTGTCTACTACTACAAAAATCTAGTCATGTCTCCTTGCCTTCAATGGAAATCCAACAATAAAATCCATCAAAATAACCTCCCATTTGGATTCTGGGATGGCATGTGGTTGAAGTAATCCTACTGGGTGTCTATGTTCAGCCTTTACTTGCTGACACTCTAGACATCTGGCCACATAGTTGACTATGTCGGCCTTCATTCCCTTCCAAAAGAATAAGGGCTTAAGGTCTGCCCTCATCTTCGTAAGTCCCGGGTGAGCCATGTAAACTGCTCTATGAGCCTCACTCAGGATCAACATCTTCAACTCGTGGTTTGGCGGTACCTAAATCTGACTTTTAAACCTCAATAAACCATCGCTATCAAATGAGAATCCCTCGTAACGTGGTACGATCATGGTGTTTTGTCCTATAAAACCCTCGACCTCTTTGTACTAGTCATCATCATGCTGTAAAGTGAGAATCTTCTCACATAGATTCGTCTGAAGAGGCAACACCGAAAAGATGTGCGGCCTCCGACTCAAAGCATTTTCCACTCGGTTCACCATTCCCTTTATGTAAGTAATATCAAAGTCGTACTCGCTAAGCAATTTCGACCAACGCCGTTGTCGCGCGTTCAGGTCGCTTTGCATAAAAATGTGTTGTAGTCCACAATGATCAGTCTTTAATTCAAATTTTTGTCCAACAAGGTAGTGTCTCCAAACCTTCAACGCATATACGATGGCTAATAACTCCAAATCGTGCGTCGCGTAGTTCTCCTCATGCCTTCTCAATTTCCTTGAAATGTAAGCAATCACTCCTCTGTCTTGCATCAGGACTCGGCCTAAACCTTCCTTGGATGCGTCAGTGCATACCAAGAAGTCCGCGTCCATGTCAGGGACCTTTAGTATCGGCGCTGTTGTCAACAACTCTTTAAGCCTCCGAAATGCTTCCGCACATTTCTCCGTCCAAACAAACTTCTTGTTTTTCTTCTGCAATTCCGTGATCGGATTTGCTATCTTCGAAAATCCCTCGACAAACTGTCGATAGTATCCTGCTAAACCCATAAAACTATGCACTTCTGTGACATTCGTCGGCGCAGGCCATTCCATAATAGCCTCAACCTTTGCTAGATCCATGGCGATACCTTCGTCGGAGATGACATGCCTTAAGTAGTGAATCCTTGATTGATAAAAAGAGCATTTGGACAACTTCCCATACAATTTGTGCTCTCGTAGACACTGTAGTACCAAGCGCAAGTGCTCTTCATGCTCCTCCGTCATCCGAGAGTAGATCAAAATATCGTCAATGAATACTTGGATGAACTTTTCCAAGTATTCACGGAACACCCCATTCATCAAACTCATAAATACTCCTGGGGGGTTTGTCAGTCCAAATGGTAAAACAATAAACTTGTAATGTCCAAATCTCATCTTAAAGTCAGTCTTAGGGATGTCATCCTCCTTGATCCGGAACTGGTGGTACCCTGATCACAAATCGATCTTGGAGAACACTGTAGCACCCTTCATTTGATCGAACAGATCATCAATTCTTGGTAAGGGATATTGATTCTTGATCGTAACCTTGTTCAGTTGACGGTAGTCAATGCAAAGCCTCCATGATCCGTCCTTCTTTCGAATGAAAATAACAGGTGCACCCCACGATGACACACTAGGACGTATCAGTCCCAGGTCGAGCAACTCCTTCAGTTGCATTTTCAACTCTTGCAACTCCGGGGTCCACATACGGTAAGGCGTTCTTGCTATTGGTTCGGTCCCCGACTTCAGGTCTATGGTAAACTCCAATTCCCTTTCCGGAGGCATCCCAGGTAACTCCTCTGGAAATACATCCACAAACTCCTTCACCACCAGAAGGTATTCTAGACCTTCTGCTACTCCCTTCTCGTTTAGCGCAAGGATCGCATAAATCTTGCACCCCTTGCGCATACTCTTATGTAACTATAAGGAAGTGACGAACCTCAGGGATACTCCCTGGTTCCATCCTACAATCACACATCTCTGTCCCTCATCATTGATTAAGCTCAACCATTTCATCTTATAGTTGAGTATCGCCTCATGCGATTCCAACCAATCCATACCAATCACGACATCATAAGATCCTAATATCGTGACGTACAAGTTAATCCTCATGAAAAACTCTCCCAGGTTAAGGGCACAGCTCGTAACTTTTCCTCCAACCTTTTGTTTGTCTCCTAAATCCATATCTACAAAGATAAACTCATCCTGTTTGACTGCCTTTACCTTAATCCTTTTCAGCGTTGCACCAGAAATGAAACTCTCAGTAGCACCTGGGTCTATCAAAATACTAAGGGTCTAGTCAGCGACAGTACCTGTCGTCTCAAGCACAGTCGACTGGTGCTCTGCCTGGTGGTTATTCACCACTGCATGAATCAGATGGGCCTTGACCATATCTCCCACCGGATAGTCGTGTTGGTAGTGTGGCTCCCCACATGTCCAACACCCCTTCTTTGGCCTAGCAGTCCCGGTACCCGAAGTAGAAGATGATGGCCCACTAGCCTGAAACCCTATTCTGTTCTGCTGAACATGCCTAAACTGCTGCTACTACGGGCGACATTGTTACTGATGCTGTGGTCCCCGATAAGGTGTCTATTGCTGAGGCGACGGTCACCAGGGTGTAGTGTAAGTAGATCCCCTCTGGAAGCAATCATATCCTGACGTATGTCTTGCTGGTGTCTGGTGCTGCAGTGTTCCAGATGAGCCCTACCCTACTGGTCTCGCTGGAGTCCTAGTCTAACCCCCTCTAATGAGCTCCCCCTCTGCTATGAGGGCCTTCCAGATGGCATCGTGCAAGGTTTGAGGCATCAAAATCCCAACCTTTGCACGCAGGCTGTCGTTAAGGCCAAGAACGAACCTGTTGACCTTAAGTTTTTATGTGTTAAGGTGCAGAGCATATTGGAGTAGCTCCATAAAATGTGCCTCGTAATCAGGAACCATACGACCTCCTTGTCGTAAAGCATTGAAATCATTAAGCTGACGCTCAATTTATTCCTCTGAAAGATACCTCTCTCGAAACCATTCCTCGAACAGTTCCCATGACACGTCTTCAACGACCATGTTCAGCTACGACAGGAGCGTCTTCCACCATAGAAGAGTGCTCCCCTTCAGTTGAAAGACCACCATGTAGGCCTTCATGTTGGAGGTATAATCGCGAAGTGCGAATCACATCGCCATATTCTCCAACCATGCCTCAGCGGCGGTGCCATCCAGGGCACCAAAGAACTCGATAAATTTTACCTTCTCAAGTTCACAGTGACTACTACCTGTAACGGTCGGTGTGAGTGGCGGAATCTCAGTGGGTGTCGACGCCCTGGCCTCGTCTCTGTCCCATCGGCTAATCAGTGCCTCGGACATGCGCTGAAAAGACCTCATCATCTCGACCATGTCTCCCACTTCTATCTACTCCTGTTCGAGAACTTGCTCGCCTCCCTGGGGGTTAGACCCCTCAGGCATGGATGCTACTAGAGGCGTCACGCCTCCTCCCCTAGCACCCCATCGTCTGCCTCCACAACATCCTCTAACCATGATTACCTACATGCACATAATCAACTCAATCAACAATAGTATAATCAAATCAAATCATGTCACGAACACTGTAGTGAATCCCAAGTCTTAGGTCGAACTGGCTCTAATACCATATGTAACGAACCTCCCGTTCGTCATGAAAACCAACCTCTTAACAGGTGCATTTTTTTTTTCTTTCTATTTAGATTTTGTTTGTGCGCGTGTGTGCAAGGGTAATAATACATCCGACTCTGTGTCACCACTCGATGATGAACATGACACACATAATGACCACACAACATGACGACCTAAGATGCACATCAAGCATATGCTAGCAAATAACATCAATAATTAAACACATGACCACAACCACTGTGGAAGGCGCAAGGCAGAAGGATTCAGAGAACAACCCACCAAGTTCAGCATTAAAAAAAATGAACAAGAAACCTCACTTACTAAATCATAATACTCTATGGTACTTAGTTCAAGGAACCTCATATTTTATAAATCATCAATAACTAAAGATTCAATAGTAATATGATAATACCACAATGTCATTATATTTCATATGACATCTGACACTAAAATTACATTTTATTTTATAAGGACCTAACATTACCCTTACATATTTCAATGATATATTGCAATGACATTACTCCTTACACATCACCATAACAATAAATTACAGTAAAGTACCCAAGCCCTGATACAATGTTACCATAACTTTGCAATTTGATAGCAATCAACATTACAATTATATGTTATCTAATCCTAACAATACCTTTTTATTTATTACAAGAACATTGCTCTTACATAATTCAAGACTATATATTAAAATTGCATTACCCCTATAATTTGCAACCACGACCTAATACAAAAGGAGTTTCCTTCCTTAATTGAATACATAAAGCAATTCCTTCTTTAATTGAATACATAAAACAATTCCTCATCCCACAGTAATAATCATGATAATTTATTATTATTAGTGAAAGTACTACATTGCCCTAATATAATAATAAAAAACTTAACCATTTTTGTTGGATTACTGAGAGGGGGGGTGAATCAGTAATAACGTAATTATAATCCTTTTTCTTCAAATGTTATATCAATGTAGAATTATTATCCAATAATGAGCAGTAATAAAT
>JZKD02S1672656.1:857004-870391 GCA_000966675.3 Picea glauca
AAACAATAATGAGTCATATTTACATCAAACACTATTGGGTCCATTACCCAAAACTTTTTGCTACGGGTCTTTCTTCAAGGGTTGACATCAATGACAACCAACCTTAATCAACAATTTCCTACCATTCCTAACCAAATGATAATGGCAAAAATAAGGGACATTATTATTTAAAGGAAATGAAGGAAGGAGACATTACTAAATAAAGAACTAAAATAACATTACTAAATAAGAAACTAAAATAACATTACTAAATAAAAAAAAAACTAAAATAACATTACTAAATAAAGGAACCAAATGACATTACTAAATAAAGAAACTAAAATACCTTAAGTGCAAGAACATTAGATTCAAGGTGTAAGAGAATCATTAGGTATATTCCAAGACACAATAGGAAAGAAAGTCGAGGCCCATCATACCATCACCTTTATGTTATAATAATACACCAAGTAAAATAGTCAAGGAATTTACATCATAAATGTTATTAATAACAAACGAAACTATAAAACAGAGAACAAATGACCATATTGTTACTTTTGCACTAAGGAGCAATGCAAGTAAAAATAACAAGGATTTTACCCTTTGCCTTACAGTGGCATTTTACAATCATGCCAGAATTCAAAAACAAAAGGTATGATCACTATACCCTCACGGAATCAAGGTAATGATTGAAGACATTCCTTCTCAAGTTACAACCATGGTAAACAGTAATGAGACGTTACACCATATTAATCTGGTTTGGAATCGGAGTGACAAAGAAACTATAAATGTGACCAAGAAGCTAGTAAAGCATAAGTGTTAATCAAGGAGGATAGTAGCGCTAGGAGCGCATGCCAAAAATCATGGCCAATTACTAGCACCAGACGGAATCGCACATCCAAGGTCAACAACAGGATTTTGACTGGTGACCTAAACCTGACAGTGATGAAAAAATTAAAGGCAACGAAGGTTGTACCTTGTTGTGTGAGCCCGTGGGTAGGGAGGTGGGGGTTTCAAGCACAGAGGAATCCAGCTGTCCGTGGCAGGTGGAAACAGTCTGAGGGTAAGGATGGCACGGCCATAACCCCGCCACGATCTGCAAAGGGAGACCACTCTGCGAGTTGTGGTGTGTTTGGTAGAGGTAAGGTTCAAGAAAGCCATTCCACAGCCCTCTGAAGGAGGGTGTAAACAGAAAGTAGAGGAACCGTGCCTGTGTACTGATTAATGAAAAAGTGTTATTTAAAAATCAACACCAGATTAAATTTGTATGGCTTGCCTAGGAAGTTTGTTGTTCAGGGGAGGGAGACGTTAAGAATATCCACATAATGCATCAAATACCAGGAACAATTTCTCCCAAACAGTTGTAAAACAAAAAACCAGTGTCTAAATTCGCGGGTCAGAACTTAATTTCACAGGTCATAGCACCCATGCAACTGCCATGACTGCCATTGCTATCCAGGGTCTCTCCTTCTAAAGTTTTCCTTAATAAAAAAAACAAAGCTATTGGAAAAACACATTCCCAGAAGTTCTCCACATTAACACACAAGGATAAAATTTGTTGCATTTACATCGCTCCCCTATGCACACAGCCATGGATTGAATTTACCAGGGATGTTAGCGGATTCTGAAAATACTCACAATTAATTTAAATATGACATACATGTTCTATTACCCAAATGAATTCGCCCATGACTACTACAGAATAACTACGCCATTACTTGCCTCCATGTACATCTATCAAGGCACCCTAACTGTAGCAGAGATTTTCAATGAAGGTAAAACTGTACATCAATAATTTAAGTGCAAAATTGCCATATCATGGTTGTACAACCACAATGAGTATCGCAGAAACACAAGGGTTTAGTCAATGATCAGAAAAACCTCAGCCTGAACGCTAACCCAAAAATTTTAGGCAAACACAAAAGGGGCAAAGATTTAAGAAAAAATTCATCCATCATTACTGTGTAGAGACAGTTTGCGAAGAAAGACTTATCCAGCGATCAAGCACAACAAGGAACCTCGCCCTCAATCAAGTTCAAGGTTATCAACACACCAAGGGGTAACACAACTATTCTGCCCGTGACAACATCCAGGTATACATTTAAGGACGTGGATACAATGGATGGGGTATAGATTATTTTCCATCGATTCCCAGAATACAACAGCAGAGACAAGCTTCTACAATAAACCAATTTTAATTGCTGAAGTAAATAGATATGGATTCTACTCTACCAATTAAGAATCATACCATGGCCTTATCGCTTGCCTTGAACGACTCCCATGCTCAGTTCTGCTCCCGCTTTTCGACCATCAAGACTACACCGGTACCTCCCAGCCAATCTCTAGGGGTAATCTACTTCCCCCTTAGCCCCCCGAGCCGCAAAGGGGCCACACACTATCCATATGGTATGTATAGCTTCCCAAATCACCTCGTAAGGCTGAGCTATCACTCCTATCTGAGCTGGAAAAAATCCCAACTCCCCACAAGTAATCAGTCAAGTCACAAATCCGACGATGTAACGTTACACTAACAACCGATCCCTTTCTTCCTCATCTTCCCTTTCTTTTATAGAGTTTTTAGAACCTCCAATAATTATTTTCTTTAAAAATATTAATTGACTCAATTCCCTCACCCACCTAGAGTTGCTCCTAAATTTACTCCTCGGTGTTCCTAGATTACTTTTCAGGTTTAAATGCTTTCCCTAAAATGAAGTTGCTAATTTAGTTCATTTTAGAAGGTTCTTTAATCGCAGATTTCTTACTATGTTGACCTCGCTTTTTTACCATAAGTTCCCCTCTTTCCCTTATTAAGTTTCCCCCCATTCCTTGGTTTCCTAAATTTATGATTCCCTTAATTCCCCTTTTATTAGAACCAAAATGGCAGCAGAGCTATTTACTCTTTCCCCTCTATTATTAAATTGAAATCTTTTAACACTTTCACAAGTTAAATTATGTATTTCTTCTTTACAATTTAAAACCACAGATTTTAATTAAATTTTTACTCTCTTCATTTTACCCCAAAAATTTATGAAGACTAAAACTATTACTTAAGTGGTTTTTTCTTTTTTTGTTTAAATCTTTATTTTTATTTTCATAGGGTCTTTTCTTAAGGTTAGACCAAATTTTACCCTAGAGAAGTTTTATTCTTAGGACTTAGATTCTAAACTAGGAGACAATTATTTAGGGAAGTCGAATTAAGAATTTCTTAAGGTGTTAAATATCTTAGGGCCATCTAGGTTTGTTCCTTCATCAACACCAATGCGACGTTCCCTTCAGGACGCACCACATGCTCCAAGGGTGCCACTCGCCTTGTTTGTTTCTTTTGCGTGATGTGCCCTTCAGGATGCACCATGTTCTCCAAGGGTGCCACTCGTCTTGTGTGTTTCTCTTGCGCGACGTGCCCTTTAGGATGCACCACGTGCTCCAAGGGTGCCACTCACCGACTTGACTAATTGGTAGACGTCAATAACCCCTGGAGTCAACACTCTGCCAGGTGAACTTGTGGGAGACTAAGGGCTCTAAGGAATAAGGCCCCCGCCTTATTGTGTGCCCCTTAGAATCATCGTGAGCGACTGTCGCAGTTTTCCCTCATGGCATTGTGGATCCTCTCGAACTAGGTAATCGTTAACCTATAGTTTGATCCATGGCGAGAGTGCTAGTAGGCTGTGGCAGGGTTGTTTTCCACACCTCTCCCTCAACCTCTCTGGAAATCGTGTGTGACCCCTTTACTCCATACGTGAATCTATTCGGCAAGTGATCGTCAGCCTGCATCATCAACAATTGTGTCAGAACATGTCCACATCATATCATCAAATCAATGAAATATCACAGTAAGTAAATCAACCCAAATAGCACACTCCCTGACTCAATCCGGATTCCAAGGGGTTCCATCGATGTCTCTGCATCCTCAAGGTCCAAAACCCTGCACACTCAATAAAACTGAGTCAATAGCACCTATCTGTGTCAAAGTAGTAAAACATTATGTCATCTATCATAACGCATCATAATCAAGGACAAGAGTTGTAATATCATAATAGTCCATATCACTTGCAAGTAAGTGTCCTCAAAGAATAAGTTTTTCTCAGTGCACCAGAGCGGGATGTTACATACACCCCCTCTTGGTCTAAACTTCATCCCGAAGGTTCTCAGTATAAATGCAGAAATAAATGTATCATAGTATCATAAGTCTATCTATCAAACAAAAATGGAAACTGTTGGTACATATCATATGCGTCCTCCCATTTCGCCGAGTGCGGACTATAACTGTCTCACTGGACCTTGTCTTGATCTACCGTTCGATGTTGTAACTGTCGAACGTGATGATCTAAGATGTGGACCGACTCAGCCATGAGCGCTCCCTCATCTGATACCTGCAAGGAACTCATGTCAATCACATGTGTAGGATCACTAATATAATGTCTCAAAACAGACACATGAAAAACATCGTGCATACGCCTCAAAGAATTAGGCAAAGCTAGTCGATAGGCCACGGGCCCCTTTTTCTCCACAATCTCGAAAGGTCCCATGAACCTAGGAGAGAGTTTATCTCCCTTTAAAAACTTGATCGAACTCTTATGCAGTTTAACCTGCAAGAAGACTCGATCACCGACCTCATAACTAAGGTCGACTCGGTGCACATCGACATAACTCTTCTGTCGATCCTGCGCTTCTTTAATCTTTTGTCTTATGGTTTGCATTTGCTCTTCCATTTCTTGGATCGCTTCTGGTCCCACTAGGACCCTATCCTCAAGCCGATCCAAACTCAAGGGCATCCGACATGGTCTCCCATAAAGAAACTCGAAAGGCGCCATCTTAATGGTGCTTTGGTAACTGTTGTTGTAAGCGAACTCTACTAGTGGCAAGAATTCTTCCCAACTCTTTTGTTGGTCCATCACGTACATGTGCAATATTTCTTCCAAGGTTTGGTTCATTTGTTCTGTCTGTCCGTCAGTCTCTGGGTGATACACAGTACTAAAGTTCAGCTGGGTTCCCAAGGCCTCTTGGAAACTCATCCAAAATCGTCTAGTAAACACCGCTCCCTGATCGGATATAATCCTCTTAGGCATGCCATGCAGCCTTGCAATCTCACTGATGAAAAATCTAGCTATGTCAGGTGCCTAATACGTCATATGCACAGGAATAAATTGAGGACTCTTCGTCAGAGTTTCGACTACTACAAAAATCGAGTCATGTCTCCTTGTCATCAATGGCAATCCAACAATAAAATCCATCGAAATAACCTCCCATTTTGATTCTGGGATGGCATGTGGTTGAAGTAATCCTATTGGGTGTCTATGTTCAGCCTTTACTTGCTGACACTCTAGACATCTGGCCACATAGTTGACTATGTCAGCCTTCATTCCCTTCCAAAAGAATAAGGGCTTAAGGTCTGCCCTCATCTTCGTAAGTCCCGAGTGAGCCATGTAAACTACTCTATGAGGCTCGCTCAGGATCAACATCTTCAACTCGTCATTTGGAGGTAAGTAAATCTGACTTTTAAACCTCAATAACCCATCACTATCAAATGAAAATCCCTCGTAACGTGGTACCATCATGGTGTTTTTTCCTATAAAACCCTCGACCTCTTTGTACCAGTCATCATCATGTTGTAAAGTGAGAATATTCTCACATAGATTCATCTAAAGAGGCAACACCGAAAATATGTGAAACCTTTGAATCAAAGCATCAGCCACTCGGTTCACCGTTCCCTTTATGTAAGTAATCTCAAAGTCATACTCGCTAAGCAATTCCGACCAACGTTGTTGTCGCGCATTCAGGTCGCTTTGCGTAAAAATGTGTTGTAGTCCACAATGATCAGTATTTAATTCAATTTTTTGTCCAACAAGGTAGTGTCTCCAAACCTTCAAGGCATATATGATGGTTAATAACTCCAAATCATGCGTCACATAGTTCTCCTCATGCCTTCTCAATTTCCTTGAAATGTAAGAAAGCACTCGTTCGTCTTGCATCAAGACTCCACCTAAACCTTCCTTGGATGTGTCAGTGCATACCAAGAAGTTCGCGTCCATGTTAGGGACCTTTAGTATCGGCGTTGTTGTCAACAATTCTTTAAGCCTCCGAAATGCTTCAGTGCATTTCTTCGTCCAAACAAACTTCTTGTTTTTCTTCTGCAATTCCGTGATCGGATTTGCTATCTTCGAAAATCCCTCGACAAACTGTCGATAGTATCCTGCTAAACCCATAAAAATATGCACTTCTATGACATTCGTTGGTGCAGGCCATTCCATAATAGCTTCAACCTTTGCTGGATCCACGACGATACCTTCGCCGGAGATGACATGCCCTAAGTAGTGAATCCTCGATTGATAAAAATAGCATTTGGACAACTTCCCATACAATTTGTTCTCTCGCAGACACTGTAGTACCAAGCGCAAGTGCTCGTCATGCTCCTCTGTCGTCCAAGAGTAGATCAAAATATCATCAATGAATACTTGGACGAACTTGTCCAAGTACTCACGGAACACCCCGTTCATCAAACTCATAAATACTCCTGGGGCGTTTGACAGTCCAAACGGTAAAATAGTAAACTCGTAATGTCCAAATCTCATCTTAAAGGCGGTCTTAGGGATGTCATCCTCCTTGATCCGTAACTGGTGGTACCCCGATAAAAAATCGATCTTGGAGAACATCATCGCACCCTTCATTTGATCGAACAGATCATCAATTCTTGGTAAGGGATAATTATTCTTGATCGTAGCCTTGTTCAGTTGATGGTAGTCAATGCAAAGCCTCCATGATCCGTCCTTCTTCCGAATGAAAATAACAGGTGCACCCCATGGTGACACACTAGGATGTATCGGTCCCAGGTCCAGCAACTCCTTCAGTTGCATTTTCAACTCTTGCAACTCCAGGGTCGACATCTGGTAAGGCATTCTTGCTATCGGTTTGGTCCCCGGCTTCAGGTCTATGGTAAACTCCAATTCCCTTTCCAGTGGCATCCCAGGTAACTCCTTTGGAAATATGTCCGTAAACTCCTTCGCCACCGAAAGGTGTTCTAGACCTTCTACTACTCCCTTCTCGTTTAGCGCAAGGATTGCATAAAGATTGCACCCCTTGAGCATAGTCTTTCGTAACTGTAAGGAAGTGACGAACCTCAGGAATACTCCCTGGTTTCATCCTACAATCACACATCTCTACCCCTCATCATCGATCAATCTCAACTGTTTCATCTTATAGTTGAGTATCGCCTCATGCGATTCCAACCAATCCATACCAATCACGGCGTCATAATATCCTAAGATCGTGATGTACAAGTTGACCCTCATGACAAACTCTCCCAGTTTAAGGGCACAGCCCGTAACTTTTCCTCCAACCTTCTGTTTGGATCCTGAAGCCATCTCTACAAAGATAAACTCGTCTTGTTCGACTGCCTTTACCTTCATTCGTTTTAGCACAGCACTAGAAATGAAAATCTCAGTAGCACCTGGGTCTATCAAAATACTAAGGGTCTGGTCAGTGATAGTACCTGTCATCTCAAGCACAGTCGACTGGTGCTCTACCTGGCGATTGTTGACCACTACATGAATCCGATGGGCCTTGCCCATATCTCCCACTATAGTGGGTCTGGCTGATTTGGATTCTCTGGTCCTCTCCACCGGATAGTCGCACTGGTAGTGTGACTCCCCACATGTCCAACACCCGTTCTTTAGCCCAGTAGTCCTGGTACCCAAAGTAGAAGATGACGGCCCACTGGCCTGGAACGCCCGGTCTATTCTACTGAACAGGCCTAAACTACTGCTGCTACAGATGATGTTGCTGCTGGTGTTGTGGTCCCCGATAAGGTGTCCACTGGTGAGGCGGAAGTCATCGGGGTGTAGTGTAAGTGGATCCCCTCTGGAAGCCACGATATCCCAACGTAGTACTCGCTGGTGTCTGGTGCTACAGTGTTCCAGATGAACCCTACCCTACTGGTCTTGTTGGAGTCCTAGTCTGACCCACACTGATGAGCTCCTCCTCTGCTATGAGGTCCTTCTGGACAACATCGTGCAAGGTTTGAGGCATCAAAATCCTAACCTTTGGACATAGGCTGTCATTAAGGCCAAACACAAACCTGTTGACCTTAAGTTTTTTTGTGTTAAGGTGCGGAGCATACCGGAGCATCTCCATAAAACGTTCCTCGTACTTGGGCACCATACGACCTCCATGTCATAAAGCATTGAACTCATTAAGCTGACGCTCAATGAATTCCTCTGAAATATACCTCTCTTGGAACCATTCCTCGAATAGTTCCCATCACACATCTTCAACGACCATGCTCAGCTGCGGCAGGAGCGTCTTCCACCAGAGAAGAGCACTCCCCTTCAGTTGAAAGACCGCCATGCAGACCTTCATGTTGGAGGTATAATCACGAAGTGTGAAGCACATCGCCATATTCTCCAACCATGCCTCGATGGCGGCGCCATCCAGGGCACCAAAGAACTCGAGAAATTTAACCTTCTCGAGTTCATGATGAATGCTACCTGTAACGGTTGGTGCGCATAGCGAAACCTTAGTGGGTGTCGACACCCTACCCTTGCCTCTGTCCCATCGGCTGATCAGTGCCTCAAACATGCACTGAAAATACCTCATCATCTCGACCACGTCTCCCACTGCTATCTGCTCCTGTTCGAGAACCTTCTCGCCTCCATGGGGGTTAGACTCCTCAGGCGTGGATGCTACTGGAGGCATCACGCCTTCTCCCCTAGCACCCCGTCGTCTGCCTCCACAACGTCCTCTAACCATGATTACCTGCACGTACACAATCAACTCGATCAACAACAGTATAATCAAATCAAATCATTTCATGAAATTCGTAGTGAATCCCAAGTCGTGGGTCGAACCGGCTTTGATACCATATGTAACGAACCTCCCGTTCGTCACGATGACCAACCTCTTAACATGTGCAATTTTTTTTTTTTTTCTTTTTTGATTTTGTGTGTGTGCACATGTGCAAGCGTAATAATACATCTGACTCTGTGTCGCCACTCGACGACGAACATGACACACATAATGACCACACAACATGACGACCTAAGACGCACATCAAGCATCGGCTAGCAAAGAACAACAATAATTAAATGCACGACCGCAACCTCTGTGGAAGGCGGAAGGCAGAAGGATTCAGACAATGACCCACCAAGTTCAGCATTAAAATAAATGAACAAGAAACCTCATTTACTAAATCATAATACTCTATGGTACTTATTTCAAGGAACCTCATATTTTATAAATCATCAATAACTAAAGATTCAATAGTAATATGATAAGACCACAATGTCGTTATATTTCATATGACATATGACACTAAAATTACATTTTATTTTATAAGGACCTAACATTACCCTTACATATTTCAATTATATATTGCAATGCCATTACTCCTTACACATCACCATAACAATAAATTACAGTAAAGTACCCAAGCCCTGATACAATGTTACCATAACTTTGCAATTTGATAGCAATCAACATTACAATTATATGTTATCTAACCCTAACGGTACCTTTTTATTTATTACAAGAACATTGCTCTTACATAATTCAAGACTATATATTAAAATTGCATTACCCCTATGATTTGCAACCATGACCTAATACAAAAGGAGTTTCCTTCCTTAATTGAATACATAAAGCAATTCCTTCTTTAATTGAATACATAAAGCAATTCCTCATCCCGCAGTAATAATCATGATAATTTATTATTATTAGTGAAAGTACTACATTGCCCTAATATAATAATCAAAAACTTAACCATTTCCTACCATTCCTAACCAAATGATAATGGCAAAAATAAGGGACATTATTATTTAAAGGAAATGAAGGAAGGAGACATTACTAAATAAAGGACTAAAATAAAATTACTAAATAAGAAACTAAAATAACATTACTAAATAAAAAAATAATAATAATAACATTACTAAATAAAGGAACCAAATGACATTACTAAATAAAGAAACTAAAATACCTTAAGTGCAAGAACATTAAATTCAAGGCGTAAGAGAATCATTAGGTATATTTCAAGACACAATAGGAAACAAAGTCGAGGCCCATCATACCATCACCTTTATGTTATAATAATACACCAAATAAAATAGTCAAGCACTTTGCATCGTAAATGTTATTAATAACAAACGAAACTATAAAACAGAGCAGAAATTACCATATCGTTACTTTTTCACTAAGGAGCAATGCAAGTAAAAATAACAAGGATTTTACCCTTCGCCTTACAGTGGCATTTTACAATCGTGGCAGAATTCAAAAACAAAAGGTACGATCACTATACCCTCATGGAATCAAGGTAACGATTGAAGACATTCCTTCTCAGGTTACAACCATGGTAAACAGTAATGACACGTTACACCATACTAATATGGTTGGGAATCAGAGTGAAAATGAAACTATAAATGTGACCAAGAAGCCAGTAAAGCGTAAGCGTTAATCAAGGAGGACAGTAGTGCTAGGAGCACATGCCAGAAATCATGGCCAATTACCAGCACCAGATGGAATCGCACATCCAAGGTCAACAACAGGATTTTGACTGGCAACCTGAACCTGACAACGCTGAAAAAATTAAAGGCAACGAAGGTTGTACCTTGTTGTGTGAGCCCGCGGGTAGGGAGGTGAGGGTTTCAAGCAGGGAGGAATCCAATTGTCCGTGGCAAGTGGAAACAGTATGAGGGTAAGGATGACGTGGCCATAACCCCGCCACGATCTGCAAAGGGAGACCACTCCGCCAGCTGTGGCGGGCCTGGTAGAGGTTAGGTTCAGGAAATCCATTCCATAGACCGCCGAAGGAGGGTGTAAACAGAGAGCAGAGGAACCGCGTCTGTGTACTGATTAATGAAAAAGTGTTATTTAAAAATCAACACCAGATTAAATTCATGTGGCTTGCCTGGGAAGTTCGTTGTTCAGGGGAGGGAGACGTTAAGAAGATACACATAGTGCATCGAATACCGGGAACAATTTCACCCAAACAGTTGTAAAACAAAAAACCAGGGTCATAGCACCCACGCAACTGCCAGGACTGCCATTGCTATCCAGGGTTTCTCCTTCTAAAGTTTTCCTTAATAAAAAAAACACAGCTATTGGAAAAACACATTCCGAGAAGTTCTCCACATTAACACACAAGGATAAAATTTGGTTCATTTACATCGCTCCCCTATGCACGCATCCATGGATTAAATTTACCAAGGATGTTAGCAGATTCAGAAAATACTCACCATTAATTTAAATACGACATATAGGTTCTATTACCCAGACGAATTCGCCCGTGACTACTACAGAATAACTGCGCCATTACTTGCCTCCATGTACATCTATCAAGGCACCCTAATTGTAGAAGATATTTTCAATGACGGTAAAACTATACATCAATAATTTAAGTGCAAAATTGCCATATCAGGGTTGTACAGCCACAATGAGTATTGCAGAAACACAAGGCTTCAGTCAATGATCAGAAATACCTCAGCCTGAATGTTGACCCCAAAATTTTAGACAAACACAAAAGGGGCAAAGATTTAAGACAAAATTCATCCATCATTACTATGCAGAGACAGTTTACAAAGAAAGACTTATCTGGCAATCAAGCACAACAAGGAACCTCGCCCTCAATCAAGTTCAAGGTTATCAACACACTAAGGGGCAAGACAACTATTTGGCCCGTGACAACATCGAGGTAGACATTTAAGGACGTGGATACAATGGATGGGGTATAGATTATTTTCCATCGATTCCCGGATTACAACAACAGAGACAAGCTTATACAACAAACCAATTTTAATTGCTGAAGTAAATAAATTTGCATTCTACTCTACCAATTAAGAATCATACCGTGGCATTATCGCTTACCTTGAACGACTCCCACGCTTCGTACCGCTCCCCCTTTCCGACCGTCGAGACTACATCGGTACCTCCCAGCCAATCGCTAGGGGTACTCTGCTTCCCCCTTAGCCCCCCGAGCGGAAAAGGGGCCACACACTATCAAGATGGTATGTCTATATTCCTAGCATGCCTCACAAGGCCGAGCTACCACTCCTATCCGAGCTAGAAAAAATCCCAACTCCCCACACTTAATCAGTCAAGTCACAAATCCAACAACGTAGCGTTATGCTAACAGTCGATCCCTTTCTTCCTCATCTTCTCTTTCTTTTATAGAGTTTTTAGAACCTCCAATAATTATTTTCTTTAAAAATATTAATTGACTCAATTCCCTCACCCACCTAGAGTTGCTCCTAAATTTACTCCTAGGTGTTCCTAGATTCATTTTCAGGTTTAAATGCTTTCCCTAAAATGAAGTTGCTAATTTAGTTCATTTTAGAAGGTTCTTTAATTGCAGATTCCTTACTATGTTGACCTCGTTTTTTTACCATAAGTTCCCCTCTTTCCCTTATTAAGTTTCCCCCCATTCCTTAGTTTCCTAAATTTATGATTCCCTTAATTCCCCTTTTATTAGAGCCAAAATGGCAGCTGTGCTATTTACTCTTTCCCCTTTATTATTAAATTGAAATATTTTAACACTTTCACAAGTTAAATTATTTATTTCTTCTTTACAATTTAAAACCACAGATTTTAATCAAATTTTTACTCTCTTCATTTTACCCCAAAAATTTATGAAGACTAAAACTATTACTTAAGTGGTTTTTTTTTTTGTTTAAATCTTTATTTTTATTTTCATAGGGTCTTTTCTTAAGGTTAGACCAAATTTTACCCTAGAGAAGTTTTAGACTTAGGACTTAGATTCTAAACTGGGAGACAATTATTTAGGGAAGTCGTTTTAAGAATTTCTTAAGGTGTTAAATGTCTTAGGGCCATCTAGGTTTGTTCCTTCATCAACACCAATGCGACGTGTCCTTCAGGACGCACCACGTGCTCCAAGGGTGCCACTAGCCTTGTTTGTTTCTTTTGCGCGACATGCCCTTTAGGATGCACCACGTGCTCCAAGGGTCCACTCGCCTCGTTTGTTTCTCTTGCGTGACGTGCCCTTCAGGATGTGCCACATGCTCCAAGGGTGCCACTCACCGACTTGACTGATTGGTAGACATCAATAACCCCTGGAGTCAACACTCCACCAGGTGAACTTGTGGGAGACTAAGGGCTCTAAGGAATAAGGCCCCCGCCTTATTGTGTGCCCCTTAGAATCATCGTGAGCGACTGTCGTAGTCTTCTCTCATGGCATCGTGGATCCTCTCGAACTAAGTAATTGTTAACCTAGAGTTCGAGCCACGGCGGGAGTGCTAGTAAGCTCTGGCAGGGCTGTTGTCCACACCCTCCCTCAACCTCTCTGGAAATCGTGTGTGACCCCTTTACTCCATATGTGAGTCTGGTCGGAAAGCTATCGTCAGCCTGCATCATCAACAATCGTGTCAGAACATGTCCACATCATATCATCAAATCAATGAAATATCACAGTAAA
>JZKD02S1672656.1:870441-881252 GCA_000966675.3 Picea glauca
ATCATAATGCATCATAATTAAGGACAAGAGTTTTAATATCACAATAGTCCAGATCACTTGCGAGTAAGTGTCCTCAAAGAATAAGTTTTTCTCAGTGCGCCAGAGTGGGATGTTACACTTCCTTGTCAATTTATCTTTCCATCGAGCTCTCGTTTTCCCAAAACGGATACCCAAAACTCAAGATATGAACTTAGGAAGTTCACATCTCAAGAGTCATTGATCTAGTTCATGGGTAAATCTTTTCCCTTGATTTGATTCCTCCTTTCTTAATCCCACATTCATTTGGGAAGGGAAAAAATTTAGTGTTTATAATGCATATTCGTCCCTTACTATTTATGTGTGAAATAAAGGAACTTATGGAAGCCTTAGTGCAGTTCTCGTGCCTTAGAAAAATTCATGTCTTAGTAATATTTTGGTTGCCCAATCATCATACAGTCACTGCCCAATCAACTTGTGAATGAATGGCACGTCATGCCAAATCACCACCTAGTGATCTGCCATGTGTAATTGAGAGATATACCTAGAAATAAAGGGAAATAAACATAGGATAATAATTTTTATTGAGAAATAATATTAAAAAATAAATCAAGTGTTTACGTGCATGAAAAGGTAGGTAACGAGGGTAAAATTATTTAAAAAGACTAAGTATTAAGAGGTCCCGGAGATGGATCGGTAGGAGCAGGGTAATGGAAGGATCATAAAAATCATGTGCACCCATGCTAAGTCATAAGTGTTGGGGAGGTAAATATTTGACTTCCGTGAAACATGGAAATTAAATATGAAAAGAGTTACATGAAATATGGAAATGAAGATAGAAATAAGAAAGTAAAATAGAGAATGGAAAATAGAAAAGGAAAGGAAATGGAAAATGGAAAATGCAAAATGAAATAATGAAAAATAAATGGAAAATGGAAATAGAAAAATGAATGTGAAAATGGCTAAGTATGGAATATGGAATAGATTAAGTATGGAGAGTAGAGTGGAAAGAGAGAAATGCATAAGTATGGAGAGAAAAGTAGGGAATGTGAGAGAAATGACTAAGGACGACATGAGAAGAGATGATAAGAGAAGTGAAAGGATAAGATAGGAAGTTAACAAAAATGGTTAACGTAACGTCCCCTTCCGTTATGATAATGAAAAGTGATGTATAATAGGTAATATTTTTTCTTTTTCTTTTTGCATTAGGATATTAAACTCATTACAACATAATAAACAACATTGCAGGTGATACATCAACATAAATAAAATGACATATAAGACAGGCATTAACACAATTAAAAATGCACATGATAAACACATAAGAGTGACTCAATCAAAGAATAATCCACATGACATAATAATTAAAATCGTTACAAGTGACACCTCATGGAAATAAAAAATGGCACATCCAATGCATTAACATAATGAAAGTGACACATGATCAACACCTAAACATAAATAGCGACGTAGTTCAACATATCATGGTCAACCGATGCCAATATAAATAATAATCAACCATATCGATGAATAATAAAGAACTACCTGCCCAACCTACCCTATAAGGTTAGGACCTCCATGACACATAAGCAACACTCAAGCCGAAGAGTCATTCGATTGATTTTGACCATTTAAGGTCTCAGGGTTGGCGACTATTCTTAGGAATAAGGAGGTGTCTAAATCTCGCTAATCCAATCAAGACGACACCAACTATATCAATAAATCTATCTTAATCATCAATTAATCATGGTGAAAGAGTAATCTAATCACTTAATTAAAGATACATCAACACTATTTTATTGCGTGCGAATAATCTAATCACTTAGGAAATCATGCATCAACACTTTATAATGGCACCAGAGAATCTACCTACTTAGTCATTTATACGTCATCAATTATTCTATAGCATAATGAAATATAATTACTTAATCCTATATACATCAACATTTATTCCATAGCGCAATGAAATCTAAGGACATAATCATTTATACATTACCATTGTTCCATAGCGAAAGTAATCTAATTACTTAATCATAAACATATTCCATGGCGCAAAGGTAATCATCAATTTTATTTCATGGTGCAAGTAGGCAATAATTTAACCAATCATACATCAACACTAAATATTCATGGAGCACGAGAATCTAATTTAAAACAATCATTCATCAACATTAAATTATTCATTGCGTGTGAGAAATCTAATTCTAAAACAATCATTCATCATCATTAGATATTCATTGCGCAAGAGTAAACTATCAATTTATTTCATGCCGCAAAAGAATTCAAGTACTCAATCCATCATACATCAATGTTATTCAAGAGAATCTATCACATAACCAACCACTATCCTAAATATCAAGACTAGATTCTTTTAGTAAACACATGGAATCATTCGCAACTAGTCTGGTCAACAATAACATGTAAACAAATAACACTGCATTCATGCAAGAAGGAACTAGGGAAAAAGTTACTGACTACATCATTCTATGCTATATAAACCATTAACAGTGGCGTAACACAACAAGATCCATAATCACTTATATATATATCTCGCTTTTATAAACTTCCTATACATATTAGTTACATTAAGAAAGGGGTAGTAAATATAATCAAATACATACATGTGTCCTTTTATAAAATTGCTATGTATTCCCTCTTTTACATTAATGAGTTCTTATTGTGTTATAACTAGATTTCTTCACACTCCAAAATGAATTTCCCAACATACCTCTCTCAGGATTTTATAGTACAATACAACATTTGCTTAATAATGAATGAAGCTCTTAATTATTGTTGGCAGTGTTAATTTATGGTTTTAAATACCTTACCTTGGACGTCATCTCTACAGGTACAAGCTTCATTGTTTATATTAAATAGGCATGTCATTAGGAAAGAATGAAGAGTGTTTAAGGACAAATAACCAGGCCGACAAGATACTATTATCTTAACATAAAAGAAAGGAATCCCCTTTTAATTAAAATGCTCAAAAAATTGGAACGGGGAGACAAGTTTATTTCTTTTAGAGAGTGTCAAGTAGAAATAGCTATCTCATACAATCAGTAAATTCTAAATTTCATGAATAGTCAAATACACTAATTAGTGATGGGAAGAATGGTCTTAAACAAATTGCGAGAGCCCTAGAAGGTCGCTGCTAGGAATAGATCCCAATCGTGATGGCTAGACAGTATTAAATGCTTGGCTAGGAGAAAATACGACTCACCAACTGTCAATTAAAACCATGCATGAAGTGATGACGGACTTAAAGAAAAAAGTTGTGCAAGGTTTCTTACTAAAATGCAGATATTTTCCTAGGTAAGATCAAAAGGCAAATGCACAAAACACAGGGCAATTTTCTTATAAATAAAATGTAGAGGTTTCAAGATGAATAAAGAAAGGTGAATGCACAAAACACTGGGAAATTTCCTCATAGAAAAACGCAGAGAAATCAAGATGAATAAAGCAAGGAGAATGCACAAATGCTGGGAAATTTCCTCATAGAAAAATGCAGAGGAACCAAGATGAATAAAGCATGGCGAATGCACAAACGCTGGGAAATTTCCTCATAGAAAAACACAGAGATGTTGGGTGAATGGTTATGTAAAAATGAGAGCAATTCTTATAGAAAACACATAGATGATGGGTGAATGGTTAAGTAAAAATAAAGATCAACTCTTATAGAAAACACAGAGATGCTGCGTGAATGGCTATGTAAAAACATAGAACAATTCTTATAGAAAACGCAGAGATATTGAGTGACTGGTTATGTAAAAATACAGAGAATTCTTATAGAAAACACAGAAGTGTTGGGTGAATTATATGTAGCAAAGCAAAGCAAAATCTTATATAAAAATACAGAGATGTTGGGTGAATGGTTATCTAAAATGCAGAGAAATGCTTGTAGAAAATGCAGAGATGTTGGGTGAATGGTTATGTAAAAATGCAAAGCAATTCTTATAGAAAACGTAGAGTTGTTGAATGAATTATTATCTACAAACATAACCAAATTCTTCCTCCAATTATTTTTAGCTAACCGGTCGAACTATATGTATGATAGAGAATGAATAACATTCTAGCATCCAACCAAATGATAGTTTTTATCACAACAAGATGGGTTTAGATATACAACAAATCTTAACTAAAATTTTGATATACAATTCCATAATATTCATATTTTCCTCAATGTGGATTAACATCAATATTCATAAAAAATTTATAATAAAAATACAATATGGAATACCGTAACCGATAATATGATGAAAAGGATTGATAATGGTGAAGAACTCCACTCGATCTTGCACCTCGCTCCTTAGCTTGCCAATACAAGGACTTCGCCGGTACCTCCCAACCAATGCTAGGTGTACTCTTCTTCCCCCTTATCCCCCCAAGCCACAAAGGGGACACACACAAACACAACCAGAATCCTTTATCTCCTAGCTCGCCTCACAAGGTAGAGCCACCGCTCTCTCTCAAGCTCGGTATCCCAACTCTCACAAGAAAAACTAGTCAAAAATTTAGGAGCGTAACTTTACCCATAACCAGTGTGATCCATTACTCATATTAGCCATTTGTTTTATAGAATTTTCCTGTAACTCATCCCCACTTGCACAATTAATTCACTTTTTAATTAAAATAATTTAGAATTATCTCCCCCTTACACTTGTCACCCTCTCCCCAATTTGCACAATTAAATCCACCTTTTATTTTAATAAAACTCAATTTTCCTCACCCATCCTAAAAGCGCTCCTAAAATCACTCCTAGTTATCTCTTTATTCTCCTTATTTCCAATTAATGTATGGCACCTTACTAAATATTAGTTGGTTATGAGTTGATTTAGAATAAGAATCTTCTCCTAGTTATACTAGTGTTAACTAGACTCTAGATTCCTTTCTATGTGTACCCATTCCTTTAGCATTATTCCATTCTTACCTTAAATTCCAATTTGGTAATTACTTGCACATATGTGTATTAAATCATTCTTTAGATTTATTTTATTTTCCTTTAATTCTTAAAATGACTTACTTCATCCCCTCATTATTTAATTTATAAATTTAGTTTTTAGTCTTGTTACTAACTTAGACTTAGGATTAGTTCAATTTTTAATTGCAAAGGCTTAGAATCCTATAGGTATTGTGATTAATAAATTCAATCCTTAATTAATTAATTAATTAATTGATCTGTTAGTGCTCAACATTTTACAAGGTTAATTATTTGTTCGGGGCTTTCTAGGCCACCTAGATTCATTGACTCAAATTTTATTTACGCAACATGCCCTTAAAGACGCACTTTGTGCTCCAAGGGTGCCACTTGCCTTTGAATCAATTTTTTTAATTACACAACGTTCCCTTTAATACGCACTCCGTAATCCAAGGGTGCCACTCACCTTTGACTGGTTTTGGTATTTTCCAACCCCTGAAGTCATCACTCCATTCAGGTGACCTTGTGAGATACTAAGGGATTCTAACGAAAAAATACCCTTCCTTATTGCGTGCCCCTTAGAAAGCTTCGTGAGCGATTGTTTCAGTATCCCCTCACATCATCGTGAACATCTCGAACTAGGTAATCATTAACCTGTAATTCGAGCCATGGTGGGAGTGCTAGTAGGCTGTGACAACGATGCTCCTATACCTCTCCCTCAATATCTGGTCTATGTGCATGGACTTTTTACTCCTTATGTGAGTCAGATTAGCAATAAATCATCATCCTACATCCATTAATAAAACACTCCCAATGATCCATAAACAACATTATAATATAATAGATCATATGTCACATATGCATAAATGAAATACCAAAACCAATACAATCCACTCCCTGACTCAATCTAGAATCCAAGGAGGTCCATTGATGCCATCAACATCATCAATCTGTCAAGTGTCTTTCACACTCAAGGGAAAATCATCAGTAGAATCTGTCAGTACATATATATCAAACAACATAAATCATAATCCATCAAGATCATCATAAGAATCCATAAGTGAAACAGATAACCATATACTATAAATGGATCACTTGCACGCAGGTGTCCTTAAAAAACAAGTCAATATCATCTTCTCGCAAGTATGGGATGTTACATATACTCCCTCTTGTTTTAAACTTCATCCAGAAGTTGTAAAATATACAAAATGCAATAAATAAAGCATCTAATAAGATATATAAATTATCAAACAAATAGGGAAACTTCTAGCACATATCATATGCGTCCTCCCAGGTAACCGAGTGTGGACTATAATTTTCCCACTGGACCTTGACCTAATCGATTGTTTTACATCGTAGATATTGAATGTGACGGTGCAAAATGTAGATTGGATCTGTTGTGTGTGCACCCTTGTCCGACACCTACAAGGAACTCATGCCAATCAGATGTGTAGGATCACTAACATAATGCTGCAAAATAGATACATGAAAAACATCATGCATACACCTAAAAGAACTAGGCAAGGCTAGTCGATAGGCCACAAGTCCATTTCTTTGCACAACTTTGAAAGGTCACACACACCTAGAACATAGTTTAGAACCCTTTCCAAACTTTATTGAACTCTTGTGCAATTTTACCCACAAGAAAACTCGGTCACCAACTTTAGAATTACGATCGATGTGATGTGGATCGGCATAAATCTTCTACCAATCTTGTTCTTCTTTAATCCCTTTTATTCTCATTTTCATTTGTTCTTCCATTTATTGGATCAATTTCAGTCCTACCAGGACCTTATCCTCAGGTTGCTCCCAACTCAATGGCGTCCGACACAATTGCCCGTAAAGGAAATCAAATGGTGCCATCTTAATGGCACTATGATAGCTATTGTTGTATGCAAACTGTACTAGCAACAAAAAATCTTCCTAATGCTTATGTTGGTCCATCACATACATACGCAACATATATTCCAAAATTTGGTTCATTCTTTCTGTCCACCTGTCTGTTTTAGGGTGATCTGTTGTACTAAATTTTAGTTGTGTCCCCAAGGCCTCTTGGAAATTGGTCCAAAAGCATCTTATAAACATCGATCCTCTATCATATATGATCATTTTTGGCACTCCATGTAATATCACAATCTTGTTGATAAAAATTCTAGCTATATTTAGTGCTTGAGATGTCATGTGCATACGAATAAAATGTGCACTCTTCGTCAGAGTGTCCACTACCACGAAAATGGATTTGTGCCTCTTTTCTATTAGCGGTAGTAAAACAATAAATTCCATCAAAATGACCTCCCATTTTGATTCTAGAATAGTGTGTGGCTATAATAATCTTGTCGGATGTTTATGTTCAAACTTCACTTGCTACATTCTAGACATCTCGCCACGTAGTTAACTATGTCTACCTTTATTCCTTTCCAGAATAATAAGGGCTTAAGGTCTTCCCTGATCTTCGTGACTCCTATGTACACTACTATATGAGCCATGTACAATGCTATATGAGCTTCATTTAAGATCAAACTTCTCAATTCTTTGTTAGGAAGTACATAAATCCAGTTATTATACCTCATCAATTTGTCGTTTTCCAATGCATATGCTCCAAACTTTGGTACCAACATGGTGTCTTGTCTGATATTTTCCTTAACCTCTTTATACCAGTCATCGTTGCATTGTATAGTTAGAATCTTTTCTCGAAGATTCATCTGAAGAGGTATCACTGAAAATATGCACGGTCTTTGACTCAACGTGTATTCCACTCTATTCATTATTCCCTTTATGTAATAAATCTCAAAATCGTATTCGCTAAGAAATTATGACCAATGCCTTTGTTGCATGTTCAGGTCACTCTGCATAAATATGTGCTGCAATCCACAGTGATCTGTTTTTAGTTTGAATTTTCGTCTAATCAGATAGTCTCTCCACACTCTGAAGGCATACACAATGGCCAGTAACTCTAAATCATGTGTTGCGTAGTTCTCCTCATGATTTCTTAATTTCCTTGAGATGTAAGAAATCACTCGACCATCTTGCATCAAGACTCTGCCTAAGCCTTCCTTCGCTACATCTGTGCATGCCAAGAATTCCTCAGCCATGTTGGGGAATTTTAGTATCGGCGTTGTCATAAAAAACTCCTTGATCCTTCAAAATGTTTCCATGTATTTCTTTGTCCATACAAACTTCTTGTTTTTCTTTTGCAATTCCGTGATCGTATTTTATATCTTCGAAAAAGCTTCGACGAACGGTCGGTAATATCTTGCTAAACCCATAAACCTACATACTTATGGTACGTTTGTTGGCGCAATCCATTCCATAATAGCCTCTATCTTCGTTAGATCCACAATGATGCCTTCATCGGAGATAACATGCCCTAAGTAATGAATCAAATATTGATAAAAAGAGCATTTTGATAGTTTCCCGTATAATTTGTTTTCTCGTAAACACTGGAGTACCAAGAACACATGTTCATCATGTTATTTTGTCATCTGAGAATATATCAATATGTCATCAATAAATACTTGAACAAGATTTTTCAAGTATTCACGGAACACCCCATTCATCAAGCTCATGAATACCGTTAGGGAATTTGTCAGTCCAAACAGTAAAACGATAAATTTGTACTGTCTGAACCTCGTCTTGAAAACGGTCTTAGGAATGTCTTCCTCTTTAATTCGTAACTCGTGATAACCTAATCTCAAGTCGATCTTTTAAAACATCGTTGCTCCTTTTATTTGATCAAATAAATTGTTTATTATTGGAAACAGATATTGGTTCTTGATCGTTGCCTTGTTCAATTGACAATAGTCAATGCAAAGTATCCACGACCCATCCTTCTTTCTTATGAAAATAACAGGCGCACCCCAAGGTGGCACACTTGGACGTATAAGTCCTAGGTCCAAAAACTCCTTTAGATGCATTTTCAACTCATGTAACTCAGGTGTCGACATTAGGTAAGGTGTTCTAGCTATCGATTTGGTTCCAGGTTTCAAGTTGATGGCAAACTCCAGCTCTCTTTTGGGTGACAAACCTGGTAACTCTTCTGGGAACACGTCTACAAACTCTCATACTATAAGAAGGTATTCTAATCCTTTCACCACACCCATGTCATTTAGCGCTAAGATTGCATATAGATTGCATCCTTTGTGCATGCTCTCCTCTAGCTATAGGGAAGAAATGAACCCCAGAGACACTCCCTCGTTCTTCCTACAATCACTCGTCTCTATCCCTCATCATCAGTCAAACTTAATCATTTCATATTAAATTTAAGTATCGATTCATTCGATTCCAACCAGTCCATACCAATCACGATGTCATAA
Organism: Picea glauca; assembly: GCA_000966675.3. Taxonomy (NCBI): domain Eukaryota; kingdom Viridiplantae; phylum Streptophyta; class Pinopsida; order Pinales; family Pinaceae; genus Picea; species Picea glauca. Next base: position 879,646 of record JZKD02S1672656.1, read on the forward strand.
TATCCTAATATCATGATGTATAGGTTAGACTTTGCTAAAAAATATACCATGTTAATGCACAAGTCCATAACGTTTCCTCCAAGCTTTTGTTTGGCACCCAAAGCCACTTCTATGTACCTAAACTTGTCAAGTTTGGCTTCCTTTAACTTAATTCTTTTCACCGTTGCTATAGAAATAAATATCTTTGTAGCATCTGTATCTATCAAAATACTAAAAGTTTGGTTGACGATGGTACCTGATGTCTCGAGAACAAGGCACTGGTGCTCGGCCTGGTGATTATTCACCACTACATTAATCTTGTGGGCCTTGCCCAAATCTCCAACTATAGTGTGTCATGTTGATCGGGCTTCTTTGGCCCTCTCAAGTGGAGAGTCACGTTGGTAATGTGTCTCTCCACATGTCTATCATCCGTTCTTCGGTCCAATACTCCTGGTCCCCGAAGTAGAATTTTTTTTCTCGCCTACTAGCCTGGAATCTTGGTCTAGTTTGCTGAACATTCCTAAACTAATGTTGTTGTAGGTGACATTGTTGTTGATGTTGTGGTCCTTTGTAGGGATTCCTGTTTTGAGGAGTCGATCGTCATGGAATCACAAATGTGGATCCTCTTGGAGTATCTCGATACCATGATGTCTATCTAGCTGGTGTCTAATGTTCTTGTGCACCAGATGTCTCCTCTCTAGTTCGTCTTGCAGGAGTCTTTCCCTGACCCCTACTGGTCAACTCTTCCTCAATTATGAGGGTCTTCTGGACTCCATCATGCAACATTTGAGGCATTAGAATCCTCATCTTTGCACAAATGTTGACATTAGGGCCGAACACAAATTTGTTGACCTTTAGCTTCTCGATGTTCATATGCGAAGCATACCTAAGCCACTCCAGGAATCGGGCCTCATACTCAGGCATCGTATGACCACCCTGTCGTAAGGCATTGAACTCATTGAGATAGCACTCAATGATTTCCCATGGAAAATACCTCTCCTAGAACCGTTCCTCGAACAGTTCCTATGACACATCCTCAATGACCATGTTCAGTTGAGGTAGGAGTTTCTTCCACCATAGAAGAGCGCTCCCATTTAGCTGAAAAACCACCATGTGGATTTTCATGTTGTAGGTGTAGTCGCGAAGTGAGAAGCACATCGCCATGTTCTCCAACCATGACTCGGTGACTGCATCATCTGTGGAACCCATGAAATCGAGAAAATTAACCTTCTCGAGTTCACAGTGAATGCTACCACTTCTAGCTAGATGATCCGGATTATTTTCGGCACGAAATGAGAGCGGAGATATAATAAAGAAATGCACAGAGATATCACGTATATCCAGTAATATAACAGAAATATATAAGAGATGCAACCATAAACACCGATATACAGTAATACACGATTTCTATTAATGAAATAAATGTACGACACTGTAAAAATACAGAGTGAAAGACTCGCTAGAATGGTGGCAGCTTATCTCTGAGAAGAGATGTGATGGCTACTTGCATTCACAAGAAGATGGTTACAATGAGGCTCTGGAGGCCTTTCTACAATAATCGGGAATGCCAAAAGTCCTAGACATCCAAAAACCTAACCCTAGGAGATGAAGCACCAAAAGTCATGTGG
>JZKD02S1672656.1:884135-900719 GCA_000966675.3 Picea glauca
TCTAGTCCCTCATTGGGTACATGAGCCCTCATCTCTATCTAGTTGGTTAATCAAGGCCTCTGGAATCCTCTAAAAGTACCTCATCAACCCAACTACATCCCCCACAATAATTTCCCCCTATCCAATGACTTATTCTTCTCCTTGGAGGTTAGACCCCTCCGGTGTGGATGCTACTTGAGACGTCGCGCCTCTGTCACTAGCACCACGTTGTCTACCTCCACAACGTCCTCTAACCATGATTACCTGCATGGAAAAATTTCAATTTTATTTAGCAATAAGTTATTAATTAAGTTTCTAATACAGTGGAAGGTGTAATGATCCCAAGCCGCAGGGTTGAATCGGCTCTGATACCATATGTAACGCCATGCCGTTACGATGACAAACGAAGTGAAATAGGTAATTATTTTCTTTTTTCATTAGAAAATTGAATTGTCATGACATAATTAATAACATCACAAGTTACACCTCATCACAATTAAATAATGACACATCCAATGCATTAATATAATGAAAGTGACACGTGACCAACACCTACACATAAATAGCAACACAATTGAACACATCGCAGTCAACTGACGCAAATATAAATAATAATCAACCATATCGTTGAATAATAAAGAACTACCCGCCCAACCTACCCTGCAAGGTTAGGACCTCCAGGACACATAATCAATGCTCAAGCCCAAGATTCTTTTGATTGATTTTGACCATTTAAGGTCTTAGGGATGGGCACTTTTCTGCGGAACAAGGAGGTTTCTAAATCTCACTAATCCAATCAAGCTGACAACAACTAGATCAATCAATCGATCTTAATTATCAGTTAATCATGGTGCAAGTGTAATCTAATCACTTAATTAAACATACATCAACATTATTTCAATGTGTGTGAATAATCTAATCACTTAGGAAATGATACATAAACACTTTTTAATGGTGTGAGAGAATCTATCTAGTTAGTCATTTATACGTCATCAATTATTCCATAGCGCAACAAAATCTAATTACTTAATCCTTTATACATCAAAATTTATTCCATAGCGCAACGAAATCTAAGGACTTAATCATTTATACATCAACATTTTTCCATAGAACAAGCAATCTAATTACTTAATCATCAACATATTCCATGGCTCAAAGATAATCATCGATTTTATTTCATGGCGTGAGTAAAAAATCATTTATTCAATCATACATCAACACTAAATATTCATGGCGCGAGAGAAATCTAATTTAAAACAATCATTCATCAACATTAAATTATTCATTGCGTGCGAGAAATCTACTTCTAAACCAATCATTCATCATCATTAAACATTCAGTGCACAAGCATAAACTATCAAGTTATTTCATAGTGCGACAGAATTCAAGTAATCAATCCATCATACATCAATGTTATTCAAGAAAATCTATCACATAACGAACCACTATCCTAAATATCAAGACTACATTCTTTTAGTAAACACATAAAATCATGCAAGAATATTAACATGTAAACAAATAACATGTAAACAAATAACATTGCATTCATGCAAGAAGGAACTAGGGAAAAAGTTAGTGATTCCATCATTCTATGCTATAGGAACCATTAACAATGGCGTAACACAACAAGCTCCATAATAACTTATATATATATTTCCCTTTTATAAAGTTCCTATACGTACTAGTTACATTAAAAAGGGGCAATAAATATAATCAAATTGTATACATGTATAGTTTTTTTAAATTTCTACAAGTGCCATTTTTACATTAAAAATAGAGAAAAGTATATAATTAGATATATATATATATATATCCTTTTTATAAAATTCCTATGTATTCCCTCTTTTACATTAATGAGTTCTTATTGTGTTATAACCAGAGTTCTTCACACTCCAAAATGAATTTCCCAACATACCTTTCCGAGGATTTTATAGTATGATACAACATTTCCTTAATAATGAATGAATCTCTTAATTATTGTTGGCAGTGTTAATTTATGGTTTTAAATACCTACCCCAGGACGTCATATCTACAGGTACGGGCTTCATTGGTTATATTACACAGGCGCATCATTAGGAAATAATAAAGAACGCTTAAGTACAAATAACCAGGGCAACAAAATACTATTATCTTAACATAAAAGAAAGGAATCCCTTTTTAATTAGAATTCTCCAAAATTTGGAACTGGGAGACAAATTTATTTATTTTAGACAGAATCAAGGAGAAATAGCTATTTCATACAATCATTAAATTCTAAATTTCACGATTAGTCAAATACACTAATTACTGATGGGAAGAATTGTCTTAAACAAATTGCGAGAGCCCCAGTCGTGATGGTTAGGCAGTCTTAAATGCTTGGATATCAGCCAATAAGAGTCGTTGACAGTCAATTAAATCCATGCATGAAGTGATGGCGCACTTAAATAAAAACGCTGGGCAAGGTTTTAGTGATGGCGCACTAAAACACAGATATTTTCCTGGGTAATATCATGGGGCAAATGCAAAAAACGCAGGGAAATTTCCTTATAAATAAAACACAGAGGTTTCAAGATGAATAAAGAAAGCAGAATGCACAAAACGATGGGAAATTTCCTCATAGAAAAATGCAGAGGAACCAAGATGAATAGAGCATGGCGAATGCAGAAACGCTCAGCAATTTCCTCATAGAAAAACGCAAAGATGATGGCAGAATGGTTATGTAAAAACGCAGATCAATTCTTATACAAAAAGAAGAGATGCTGGGTGAATGCTTATGTAAAAACGAAGAGCAATTCTTATAGAAAATGAAGAGATGATGGGTGAATGGTCATGTAAAAACGCAGAGAAATTCTTATAGAAAATGTAGAGATGTTGGGTGAATGGTTATGTAAAAACGCAGAACAATTATTATAGAAAACGCACAGGTGTTGGGTGAATATTTATGTACAAACGCAGATAAAACTCTGATAGAAAAGAGCAGAGATGTTGGGTGAATGGTTATGTAAAACGCAGAGCTATTCTTATAGAAAACACATAGATGTTGGGTGAATGGTTACGTAAAAACACAGAGCAAATGTTATAGAAAATGTAGAGGTGTTGGGTGAATTATTATGTACAAACGCAAAGAAAATTCTTCCTTTAGATTGTTTTAGCTAACCCGTCGAACTATAGGTATGATAGAGAATGAATAACATTCTAACATCTAATTGAATGTCAATTGTTATTGTTATCATGAGAAGAGGGGTTTAGTGTTAGAGTTACTTCACACACACATAGGATTTATTTTTCTTAATTTTTTTCTCTTTTTATTAGTCATAATTAGTCATTATCCATTCTCCTATATTTTAGGGGAGAATATTTCACCTGGAGAATATTCTCTTACTTCAGATTGACTAGTTGAGTTGAGTTTAGATGCTTCATTGGTTTTGTCACCTTGCCTTGGTATCATCACCATACTGGTGCATTACTCTTGATTCCCTGAGTTACTTCACTACTCTCTGTTTAGTCAGTTAACTGAAGACTACTTGACTAGTTAACTCAACTAGGTGGCAGTTCACTCCCGTAACTGCCTGAGAGACAAGACTAGCTAGAAGTTCACTCCCGTAACCGCTGGAGTGTATCCATATCACTCTAGACCACCACTATGGTGCATTGGTTCTTCTCCAATGTGCACTCATTGATTTATATAGAGTATATCATGTGTAAATGATTCATTATTCATAATGGTTAATGATAATTCTTTCATTCTTTCTCTCCTTCTTCTTTCTCAAATTATTTTTGCAAATGTGTGTATTATTGTTTAGCTAGATCTATTTTGTGCATGTTCAACACATTTACATAGTATGAGAGCCGACGGACTGCTAAGAAAAATCTACACCAAAATATTTTGCATGTACAAAAGATTGAAGACATTAGAAAGATGGATTTCCAAAAAGAATTCATTATTACACCTTACAACTATTTTGCATGGAAGGAGAAAATAGCCATACATTTATGAACCATAGGGGTGTACAGCTTAACCTTGAATACAAATACAGAACCAACATCAGCCATAGAAAAATCAAAGTACTTAAATCGCATGGATGAGGGACTCAGAACAATTTGCAGTCTTATTTCTCATGATCTCCTTTTTCATATATCTTCTTGTAAGACTCCCAATGAAGCCTGGACCACCTTGTAAGGGATATTTGAAAAAAAATATGAGATGAGGGGACACATGCTGGAGGTGGAACTGCTCACATTGGATCCAAAAAGCTTCGAGAATATCCAATATTTCTTTACAAAATTCAAGGATTTATTGTCACAACTCAAAGATTGCGAGGTTGACAAATCGAAGGAGGAGAAACAAATGGTGCTCACCATTATCTCCAAGCTTGGTCCTGAATTATCTGTATTCGTATCCACATTCCATACTGTTACATTCGCCTCTAGAGCCACCTAGAAGATGCCATCTCTTGAGGACTTTATCGAATCCTTGACACAAGAAAAAACCAAGGTCATCAACATGGGCACAATCAAATGCCCAAGGGCGCATGCACTCACTGTGCATTATGGTAGCCAAAAATATAAAAAATCTAAAGATAAAAATAAACAAAAAAATCATGCACATCCAAAGAAGGAAGGGTACACAAAACCCTTCACCAATGCCACTGGATCCAAAGGAGAAAAGGAAAGAAAAGGGGAGAAATGCATGTACTGTCACAAAGGATTACATTTGGAATCCGCATGCATGCAAAAATAAATAGATATGATGTCTCAAATAATTCAGCAAAAAAACCTTGGATATCGCATCCCCGAGGGTGCCAAGAAGAAGAAGCCAAAAGATTTGAATCCGAAGAAACGAATTTCTAGCCATGCCTTGATTTTCCTCAAATCCTCTCTTGATGTTTAGATCGTTGATTTGGGAGAATCACACCATATGGCTGCATAAAAAGAAGTATATTCTTCATTGGATGCATGCAAAGGTGCTCTTATTCTGATGGGGGACAACTCTTCTGTCGAAGTCACCGACAAAGGAATGATTGAACTCACCAACAAAATCTTCGAGAATGTGTTGTATGTTCCCAAAATTTCTGTCAACCTTCTCTTCATGTATCAGATGATGAATTCCGACATTGGAAATAAATTCATATTCACACCAAATTCTGTGGACATCTATGACATGCAAACCAACTCAAGGGTTGCTACTAGTGAGGTAAATGATTAGTTTAGATTGTATACATTTTTTGAATTCATTGAACCTGATTATGCTTTACTGCTTACTGATGTTGATGAAAATAGTAGGATATGACACGAAAGGTTTGGACATTTAAATTTCAGATATATGCAACAACTTAGCAAGAACAGATTGGTTGATGGTCTACCAGACATCCATTTCTCCAAGGGAGTATGTGAGGGATGTGTTCTTGGAAAACACCCTCAAGAGATATTTGACAAAGGAAAGTATGAATGAGCTTCCACGCCTTTAGATATGATCCGCGGTGACCTTATGGGTCCTTTGCCACATCCATCCATCAACAAAGCAAGGTTTGTTCTCATTTTTTGTGATGATTTCTCATGTTTTACATGGATCTACTTTCCCAGGCAAAAATATAAGGTCTTTCAACACCTAAAAGATTTCAAATCCTTGGTTGCGACACAATCCGGAAAGAAGATTAGAGTCCTCCTAACTGATAATGGGGGAGAGTATGTGAATCATGAGATCCAAATTCTTTTTCATGATGCATGGATTCAGTGGCAACATACCATTCCCTACACTCCACAGCAAAACAGAGTTGTTGAGCGGAAAAATAGATCTTTAAAGGAGATGGCATATTGCATGTTGCATGCAAAGTCACTACCACAAAGACTATGCGTCGAAGAACTTAACTGTGAAACATACATCCAAAACATATCTCGCCATAGATTTGTCAAGGATAAAACCCCCTACGAGGCTTAGAGCAGCCTCAAACCAGAAGTGACCCACTTTCACATTTTTGGTTCACGTGCATGGGCCCAGATTCCCTCTGAAAAGAGGAAGGCACTCAATCCATAGAGCACTGAGTGCATTTTTGTTGCATACCCCCAAAGATGTGAAAGGATATCGGTTTATTGATCTTTCCTCGAACCAACTCATCATTGAGCGTAGTGTCTGATTCGAGGAAAGTATGTTGCATGCACCTCAACAGTCGCATGCAAACACCTTCATTCTTCCACCTATATGAGATGATGAGCATGCACATGCCGAATATTCTTTAGATGAGAGTTCTGAATCAAAGGACTGAGATGATTCAAATTCAAAGTCAATATAGTCAGATGTAGATTCAGAGCATCCAGATGTAGTTGCAAAGCCAGAACAGAAGCCGAAGTGGGCACAAACTACTCTTCAATATGTAGGGGATCTCGTTGGTGATCCAGCGGATACTAGGAGGACACAATCTGATTTCAAGGAGCCTCGTATTGCACTCACTTCCACTGAACCATTGCCCTCCAGGCATATTTTCTTGGTTCAGTGTTCATATCCACAGTCTTATGGCGAGGCTGCTAGAAATCCCTTTTGGGAATCCTGCATGCAGGAGGAGTACAACTCCCTCCTCGATAACCAGACTTGGGATCTAGTTTCCCTTCCTTATGGGAGGAATTTTTTCATATGTAAATGGGTCTATAGGACCAAGAGCGCAGCGGATGGACAGATTAGTAGATACAACGCTAGGCTTGTCGCCAAAGGATTTCAACAGGTGCATGGTATTGACTATGATGAGACCTTTTCTCTATTAGCGAAGATGGATTCCATATAATTGGCACTTGCCATTGTGACAACCACGGGATGTAATTTCATCAAATGGATGTGAAGAATGCATTTCTTCATGGTGATCTCTGAGGAGATCTATATGGAGCATCCCCAGGGATTTATGCAGGACTCATCTTTGGTCCATCGATTGAAGAAGTCACTTTATGGCCTCAAGCAGGCTTCGAGGGCATGGTATTCCAATATGGATTCCTACCTTTTTTCACAGAACTTTGTACGTTGTAAATCATACCCAAATGTCTACATGCTCAGGACTACCGATTAACTTCTACTTTTAGTTATGTATGTCGATGATTTGTTGATCATCGGGTGCTCGACTTTAGTGATTGATGGAGTCAAGGGGATTCTACATGACAGGTTTTTTATGAAGGACATGGGTCCGCTACACTTCTTCCTTAGACTCAAGATTTGCCAAAATGCATCAGGCATCAAACTATCTCAGGCCAAGTATGCATGAGATCTCCTTGAGAGATTTCACATGACAGACAACAAGTCTACTCTGACTCCTTTCCTATCAGGAGTCAAACTTGAGGATGGTGGGGAGACTCCACTGGTTGACATCACATGGTATAGACAACTAGTGGGGATATTGTTGTATCTCAAACACTCCAAATGAGACCTTTCATATGCAGTTGGCATAGTTTCCAGGTTCATGCAGGAGCCGCATGAGCTACATTGGAAAGTTGGAAAGCGTATCCTTCGATACGTACATGGCACCATCACCTTTGGGATTCATTATGCAACATAATCTACATTAGATCTCATCAGGTTTATTGATTCTGACTGGGTTGGAAATAGCACTGATCGGAAGTCCACATATGGTTACTCACTTAGTATTGGTTCCGGGCCTATCTGTTGGTTGAGAAAGAAGCAAGCTTCCATTGCTCTATCTTCAGGCGAGGCAGAGTACATAGGGGTAGTTAACATAACCATTCAAGCTATGTGGCTACAAAATTTTCTCACTGAGTTGGGCATTCAATTTCATCGGTCGATTGTCATCTAGTGTGAAAACCAGAGCACTCTGAAGTTCTACAAAGATTTAGTTCAGAAGCAGCGGATGAAGCACATCGATATCCACATGCATTAAATCCGAGACTTATTACATGAGAGAATCACCAACTTACAGATATGTTCTTTAGCAGAATAGACGACATACATCTTCACCTAGACCTTTACTGAGAAGAAGTTCCATTCTCTACAAAGTCGTCTTGGAGTGAAGGACACGATTTCCTAGCAACTGCAGTTTTTATTTTTACATACATTGTACCTTGAGGGGGGGGGGGTGGTTTCCCATGATGTTTTCCCTCTTTCCTCACTTTATTTCAGTGTATCTTTTGTATTTGGGTACCCAACATGGCCTCGTTGTCAAGACCAATTCTTTATTTTCACCATAGTGATGTTCTGGGGGGGGTGTTGGAGTTACTTTACACACACCTAGCATTTATTTTTCCTAAGTTTTTTCCTTTTTTTTTAGTCATAATTAGTCATTATCCAATCACTTATATTTTAGGGGAGAGTATTCCACCTAGAGAATATCCTCTTTCAGTTCACAGTTCAGTTTGACTAGTTGAGTTGAGTTTAGATGTTGCATTGGTTTTCTCACCATGCAACATTGGTATCATCACCATGCTAATTCTACCTTTCCTTAGTATCATCACCGGACTGGCGCATTACTTTTAATTCCCTGAGTTAACTCCTCACTACTCTCTGTTTAGTCAGTTAACTAAAGATTAGTTGACTAGTTAACTCAACTAGGTGGTTGTTCACTCCCATAACTGCTTGAGAGACTAGAATAGGTGGCAGTTCACTCATGTAACTACTGGAGTGTGTCCATATCACTCTAGACCACCACTATGTCACATTGGTTCTCCTTCAGTGTGCACTCATTGAGTTATACAAATTATATCATGTGTAAATTATTCGTTATTCATAACAGTTAATGATAATTATTTCATTCTTTCACTCCTTCTTCTTCTTTCTCAAATTCTCTCTGCAAATTTGTGTATTATTGTTTATCTAGATCTATTCTGTGCAGGTTCAACAAATTTACATTTATATCTACAACAAATCTTGATTAAAAATTCAATATGCAATTCCATAGTATTCATATTTTCCTAAGCATGGATTAACAACAATATTCATAACACTTTTAAAATAACAATACAAGATGAAGTACCATAAACGATAATCTGACATTGAAAAGGATTGATATTTCCGAAGAGATCCAATTGAACTTGCACCTCACTCCTTATCTTTCCAATCCAAGGACTTCATCGGTACCTCCCAGCCAACGCTAGGGGTACTCGTATTCCCCCTTATCCCCTCGATCCACAAAGGAGCCACGCACAAACACAACCATAATCCTATAGCTCCCAGGTCACCTCACAAGGTAGAGCCACCACTCTCTCTCAAGTTGGGTATCCCAACTCTCACAAGAAAAACTAGTAAAATATTATGCAACATAACTTTACCCATAACCAGTGTGATCCATTACTCATCTCAACCATTTGTTTTATATAATTTTTCCATAACTCATACCCACTTTCAAAATTAATTCGATTTCTAATTAAAATGATTTAGAACTATCTCCCCCTTACACTTGTCACACTCTCCCCAATTTGCACAAGTAAATCCACATTTTATTTTAATAAAAGTCAAATTCTCTCACCCATCCTAAAAGCACTACTAAAATCACTCCTAGTTGTCTCTTTATTCCCCTTATTTTCAATCACTGACTAACGCCTTACTAAATCTGAGTTAAATTAAAATAGGAATATTTTCCTAGTTAGACTAGTGTTAACTAGACTCTAGATTAATTTCTATGCATACCCATTCCTTTATCTTTATTCCATTCTTACCTTAAATTTGAATTTGGTAATTACTTGCACATATGTGTATTAAATCAATGTATAGATTTATTTTATTTTCCTTTAATTATTAAATTGATTTACTTCATCCCATCATTATTTAATTTATAAATTTAGTTTTTAGTCTTTTTACTAACTTAGAATTAGGCTTAATTAAATTTTTAATTGAAAATGCTTAGACTCTTATAGGGATTATGATTAATAAGTTCAATCCTTAATCAATTAATTAATTAATTGATCCGATAGTGCTCAACATTTTACAAAGTTAATTATTTGCTTAGGGTTTTCTAGGTCACCTAGATTCACTGACACAAATTTTATATACGTGACGTGCCCTTCAAGACACACTCTGTGCTCCAAGGGTGCCACTCACTTTTGACTCAATTTTTGTAATTACATGACATTCCTTTCAAGATGCACTCCATGCTCCAAGGGTGTCACTCACCTTTTGCTAGTTTTGGTAGTTGTCTAACCCATGGAGTCAACACTCCATTCAGGCGACCTTGTGAGAGACTAAGGGATTATAAGGAATAAGGACCCTGCATCATTTTGCGCCCCTTAGAAATCTTCGTGAGCGTCTGTCTTAGTATACCCTCACGACAATTGTGGACCTCTCAAATTAGGTAATCGTTAACCTACAATTCGATCCATGGCGAGAGTACTAGTAGGATGTGACAGGGACATTGCCACATCTCTCCCTCAATATCTAGTCTATGTGCATGGCCCCTTTACTCCTTATGTGATTCATATTAGCAAGAAACCATCATCCTACATCCATCAATGAAACACTGCCAATGATCCATAAACAACATCATAATATAATTGATCACATGTCACATATGCATAAATGAAATACCCAAACCAATACAATCCACTCCGAGACTCAATCCAGAGTCCGAGGAGGTCCATTGATGCCATAAACATCCCCAATTTGTCAAGTGTCCTACACACTTATGGGAAACTCATCAATAACATCTGTCAATACATAGATATCAAAAAACATAAATCATAATCCATCAACATCATCATAACAATCCATAAGGGAAAAAGATAACCATAGATTATAATCGGATCACTTGCACGCAAGTGTCCTCAAAGAATAAGTCAATAACATGTGCTCAGAAGAGAGGAATGTTACAGTTAAGTATGGAGATAGAGAGGAGAGGGAATGAAAAACTAATCCAAGTGTTGGAGGAGGTGAAAGGAGGTGTTAGTGTAAGATGAAAAAGGGCTAAGTGTTGCACATGGAAGAAGAGGGGAAGTTGGGAACAATACTTAGAAGAAATTTGTGATCAATTCTTCAAAGATCTTCTTGAAATCTCTTTATCGAGAGGTTGGAAAAAACTATAAGTATCTCAGGTGTACAAACTCATATTTTGATTCTGTAAAATGAATGATGAAGATGAGACAGAGGGATATGCCATGAGATGATAAGAATACACAAAATACTCCTTCTGATATAATTTTTTTTATTATTCCAAAGAGAAACAAATCAAGGTGATCAATTCTTTTTATCAACAATTGGCTCCAACTGTGAGATAACGACCCCGCATGGTTTTCTAAGAACACAAGAATTAGACCAAATTCCTTCTCTATAGGGCTATGGAGTCATATTCAAACATTATCTCCATCTAGAATTTTCTTTATTAAGAAAAACATTGACTGAAGAAGGAAACTATGTACAAACAAGATCAACCTACCCTAACCTACTTGGAGGAAAGGGACACTTTTCAAGTGTAAGTATATCTCTAGTGGATCCATTCAAGCATTCAACTGATACATGGAATGAACAATATAATTTGGGAACATATCAATGCTTCTATCAATGATTCAAGAGCATGCACACAGTGTACTAAAGTAAAACTGAGCCAGATGTGCCCAAAACCCAATTGCATTGCTTGGAAAACATTTCATTGGAACGATGATTCAATAAAATCAACTCTTGATTTTTCATGAGTGTTGCAATCTATGGTTTGATGAGAAGTTTCCAATTCCAGAATATTTTCATATTTCTCCTTATCCCCAATCACATCCAAGATTCTTGATTCGTTGGCAATGTATTGAAAGAAAATTCTTCCTTTATGAAATGGAATTATTTCCCATAATTTTTCTCAATATTAATTTATTCCTCCATTTTTCTTGATACCAATGTTCTTGGGACTTTTCATCATTAAGATGCATCCATTGCAAAACTTTTGCAATATTTTCCTTATGAGCATGTCTGCTGAAATCTTGTTGTGAATTTGGTGGAGACTCCTCAATTTCATTCTCAAACTTGTTGAATGAAATATCCTCATATTTATTATATGAGAAGTTGAAATCTTGCACTTGCAAATTGGAATTCTTACTTTCAGCTTCAACAATATGACTTGATTCATAAAAAAATTCCAATCTTTGATTTTATTTTTCTTTCAAATCACTCACTTCATTGTCTTGTGTCCATATTGTAGAGGGTGGGGGGGGTAGCAACATTCAAAACAACAAAAAGTTAATATGGGTGCACTCTTGGGATGTACTTTGCAACAAATTAAGTTTCCAACACATCCAAAATGGTAATGGTCCTAGGAAGCAATGAAAAGAACCATTCAGGAGCATTCCCATGTAGAATTCCTGCAAATAATAGACATGTAATATTATCTTCAAAGATGTTGAAAACATCACATGTACTTTTGAATTTAAACAAATTTTTCTCTACATCCTCTAAATTATTCCAAAATAATGTGGGAAATATTTCAATAGAAATCTTTGGCATTTGATAATCTACTTCTTGTAGATTTAAAGGGATTCTTTGCAGCCACTTCCTTATTTGAATACCTCTCCCTTTTTCCACATCTTTAAAATCCATTTATGGGATTTATGGAGAAGGTGAAGGAACATCATGACATGAATGAAATTATTTTGTGGAGTCACCATCAGGGTTTTCATGAAATTCTGGAATCCTTCCAATGGAGTCACCAAGGCATTCAAGAGTTATTTCAATGGAGTCACCAGGGAGTTCATTGTCCTAAATATTTGATGGTTATTGTCTTTTCAAATATTTTGATATTTGAGTTTTTCTCAAAGATCCAATATCATTGTCGTTGAGGTTATTCATATATTTTTAAATAATCATTTTATAAACTCCATGCATCTAGAACAAGTAACAATATTCTTGAATCTCCTTTTCAAAAATTTGAACCATGGAGACTTTGGTTCGTCAATAGAATATGAAACAAACCCGTAGATACCTTGAAAAGAAATTGTTCCATGTATGGTCGCCAAAAATGTTGATTTTCATATTTTTCAAGATCACAACAACAACCTCGCAAAGATAAAAAGTTGTTGCATTTTTAAAGAGGTGGTATTCCTCTTAGTTTTTCTAAAAGATCTAGTTCATGTTCATGGAACAGAATTACCAATGGAATAATTCTAAACAACAAACCCCAAATCCTTTATTTATTTATTTTTTTATATATATAAAATGGTTCTTGATAACCATATTTATCCTTGAGTGCAACATTAGCGTAGAAATGGACCAAGCAACTTCTTAACAGTAAAAAGATAAATAAATACTTCCGTATCAAAATAAATATATGCTCAACTTCATTGTGACATCCATATGAAACACATCCAGAAAAAATATGCAGCCATATTTTCTCACAAGAAAAAGAATTAAATGGGGTTGATCACTCGAGAGAACTTTAAATTAATGCTGCATTTAAAACTTAAAAATAATATAATGAGCACACTCCAAAAATATTATACTTATAAATTCGAAAGTATGATAGATCATTAAGTTTACACCCCAAAATAATTCTCTGGAGAGTTCAATACATAAAATATATTTCACATTACAAAGAATTTCAGTAAACCGATGGACTATTTCTCAGAAATAAATCTTGTCCAATGCAAGAAATAAACCTCCATGAATCAATTATACAAGCATGGATTATATTATCAATCATATATATAGTTGTAAAGTAATCATATTGATATTTTAGGTAGATTCTTTGAAGAATAAAAAAAAAACACTCAAAAAATCGTCCTTATGCTCAATCTTAGACATGCAAACACAAATCCTTGAGAGAACTCATGTAGCAGAAGAAGAAGAAGAAATAAAATGGAGATTTTTATTTGGAGATGAGAATGTTGTATGTGTAGTGAAGGATGAAAAATGATATTATAAGGATGTAACCCTCTTTGATGGTGTTCTCCTCTTTTTAAATCTTCTCATAATGCTTCTTTGAAATGTTTTTCCCTAGTAGTTAGGATTTTTCTTCTACTAGAAATTTCCCACAAGCTTCTTATTTTTTAAATAACAAGTAGATCATTTTAATCAGTTCTTGACTAAATACTTAATAATGGATTATTTAATTGAAATTCGTGCCTCCGAGTGGGACCTGCTTCAGCCTTTTATAAAAGTTATTTAATAAACTTTTATTTCCAAAATGTGAAGTTCGATGCATAAAAAATGTTGACTTTATTTTAATTTTATGAGTATGGTAAGTAGCTTATCATCCATGGAAACCATTCTATAAGTAATATTCATTATTATATCTTTCCAAGGGGTCATCTTGAGCAAAGTTTGGAGGTCTGAATCTCAACTTATAGCCTCGGGAAGTTAAGGTTCCAAATAGATTTCCCAACATGTCGTGAAAAGAGATCTCACTATTATTTTAATTTATGGAAATATCATGGCTAAATTCAGCCACTAAAACATATCTCATTTTCTTTATTTTCAAATTACCTTTCCAAACAAGTATTTTTTTCCCTAAATGGACACCGAGAACTAAAGACATGAGCTCGTGAAGTTTGCTACTCAGAAGCCATTGATCTGGTTCATGGGTAAACCTTGTCCCTCAATTTGAGTCCCCCTTTGTTATTCCCACGTTCATTTGGGAAGGAAAAAACTTGTTGTTTATAATTAATATGCATCCTTTAACATTTGTGAAATAGAGGAAATTATGGAAGACTTAGTGTAGCTTTCCTGCCTTAGAAAAGATCATGTCTTGGTAATATTTTGGTCGCCTAATCATTGCCGAATCAACCTGTGAATGATTGAGACATCATACCCAATCAACACCCATTCAACCGCTACATGTCATCAAGAGGTGTGCCTAGAAATAACGGGAAATGAACTTAGTATAAGAATTGTTATTGAGAAACAATATTGAAAAATAAGTGAAGTGTTTACGTGAATGTGGAGGTAGGTGAGTTGTAGAAATGTCTAAGTGTTGAGGAGTGGGACTATGTATAAGTGGGACCTGAAATGTGTTGGATGAGGTAAGACTTAGTAAATAGAGATTTGTAAGAATTATTAAGTTTGAGGGAGGAGAGGGATCAAGAGGAGCGATGTAATGGAAGGATCATAAAAATCATGAGTCATAAGTATTGGGGAGTTAAGTATTTGAGTTAAGTGGAATATAGAAATAAAATATGAAATATGGAAATGAAGAGGAAAATAAGAAAGGAAATTGTAAAATGGAAAATGCAATAATAGAAAAGAAATGGGTAATGGAAATAGAAAAATGAATGTGGAAATGGATAAGTATGGAATATGGAATAGGTTAAGTATGGAGAGTAGAGTGGAAAGAGAGAAATGTATATGTTTGAATAAGAGACTAAGAAATTTCATAGAAATGACTAAGTATGAGATGAAAAGAGAAGTGAAGGGATAAGAGAGGAAGTTAAAAAGAATTGGTTAAGTATGGAGATGGAGAGGAAAGGGCATAAAAAAATAATATAAGTGTTGAAGGAGGTAAAAAGAGGGGGAAGCGTAAGATGAAAAAATAATACGTTTTTCACATGGAAGAAGAGGCGAAGAAGGGGAAAACAATTAGAATATATTCATCATGAATGATTCAAAGCTCTTCTTGCAATCTCTTTGTCGGGTGGTTGGAAAAAGCTATGAATATCTTGGACATACAAAATCATATTGTGATTCCGTAAAATGCATGATGAATATGAGAATGGGGGATATGCCATGAGATGATGACAATACACAAATTCCTCCTTTTTATATCATTTATTTTTATTATTCCAAATAGTGTAAAATCAAGGTGAGAAATGTTTTTGATCAACAATAGGCCACACCAATTTCATCACAAATCTATCAACAAGTTAAAAAACCATATTACTAATGAGATATATTATCAAATATAAGTCAATCAACTCATTTTTATTATATTATACATGCAATTACATAGGTGTTATACTTATATTTGGCACTCTAGGGAAAGCAAGATGTAATGAACCAAAGTACACAACTGTGCTAAGATGAACTATCTCACATAATGTTTTTTCCTTCAAAAGGATATTATGGTTACAATTATTTCTAATAGAGGTGTGATCAACCAAAAAATTCCTATGGGTAATATGCATCCATTTGTGGGTCTCCCATATCTAAGGCACAACTTCCCCTTAAAGATTTGAAAAATAGAGAATCTTAAGGAAAGCTAAAAGTTGTGAGCCAGAGAATTCCAAACACTATGTGTGGAAGTTGTGCATGAATCACATGTGCATGACATGAATTAAATGTATCCTTTTTATTATATCCTCAAAAATCTATAAATAAGAGAACCAAATCCAAGGGAAGGGACCCTAACTACAAGAATTCATATGTTGAAAAATTCTGGCAAGAATTCTTTCCCACAAGTATCATCATTGTTGAGACCTAGCAATTAGCTTCATAGCTTCAACTAGCATTATATTTTGCTGGTAGATGGAATCAATAAATCAACTTACTATTTTATAAATCAATATAGATTTTTCTTATTTCCCCCCAAAAAATTCTTTCTAATTTATGGATTATTTGGTATCTTTAATGAGGTTTGTAGTGTTCTAGTTTTCTTGAGTAATTACATTTATAATTATTTATGCAAGATATTTTATTTATTTAAATGAGGAATGAGGAGGGTGTTTGTTATTGGTTGTTTTTGTAGGATATTTAGTGGCATATTGGAGAAGGAGTGGGATCAAATGGAGCTTGCAAAC
>JZKD02S1672656.1:900729-911635 GCA_000966675.3 Picea glauca
TTTTGACCCTTTTGCTGTGCTGTGGAGTTAATCCTTGTGCCATGAATGACTGTTTTTCTGTGTTGACGATGCGGAGTTCTTGTCGCCCTGCGCGGACGAAATTTCAGTGATAACAAGGGGATTTGTTGATAGATTTTTTTTCTTAAAATACACCCCTATGGGAGCTAAAAAATCCCCTTCACATCATGGCCTAGCCCCTCATAATGCTTGGCCCTAGAACTGATGGTTTTTTCTTAGTGCTTTCTTCCAAATATGGCCGTCCATCACCAAATAATGCCATGTTGGTATATTTTTCCACAGAGCTTAAAATTTTATCAGATTTAAGAAATAACATACCTTGAGAACAAACAACCACTTCTTGACCTAGTTCCATCAGTATCGCATTTTGTTGGACATCACCTCAATTTTGAACTAAAACCTCTAGCTAAGTTCTAGTTAGTGACCCTAGCAAACTTTCCTATACTTTAGATTCCTTTTGATCTCCCCCATGCAAAATTAGTCAAATTGAATTGTTGGCTTCTCAACAATCAAGGTCTCCAAAATCATATTTGAACTATCTAATGAAAAGGAGCCTTCCCTTGCCATACTTTTTATCAACGTGAGTTATATAATCCAATATATCATCTTTCAAAGGCAATCTACAACTCCATTTTTTCTTAGAAGACCTCTAAAAATACTGCTTGGAAACATGACTATGTATATGACACCTTCAACATTAAAACTATATAGAAAGAATTTCCCTGAAACCTCTTATCGAATTCTAGGAATCTTCTCAAACTATCAACTATTTCCTTAAAGGTCTTCTCTAACCATAATTCCAGTGATAATGTTGACAACTTGACCCATATTCATTTAGTCGAAGATGTCTCCATTAATGAATTATTAATTGGTGTCAATTTCCTTAGCATTAAATATGATAAACCCCATAACTATGTCACATTATTAATCTTACTCAGTAGCATAAAAACCAAACAACCTCTAACCAATAAATAATGAAATGGAACATACCCAAGCATACACTTCCAAACCTTCCCTATCAACTTAACTAAGGCACATTCATAAATTTTCCTACCGAAAAATATTTCATGTAAGGGCCTTCTACCCTAGATCCATAACTTGGTGTGTAGTCACATCTTCCCACTGAATGAATCTAACAGGATCTTCGCAAACCCTCACATGCTTTCAGCTTCAGTTGGTAAGTTCTGCCCTAGGTTTATCTCTACTCCTTACTAGATATTTTAACCTTATTTTCAAGCTAACAAAAACTTGGCCAAAAATATCTCACCACAATCATCTCTTCTTCCCCTCGAAACACTAACCCCCATTAACTCTCCCCTCTCTGTAATGTAAATGATCAATTTCAAAAAAGAAAATGAGAATCATGATTATTGACAACATCTTCCCCTTCATTGAAAATGTCTCCAAGGCTAATCTCCTCTTCCTTAAGATCAATGTGTCATTCCCTAGCATTAAACCTTCCAACTTGAACTTTAATCCTACGAATCCATCTTCTAACACCATTAATTTTGTTTATGTCTCATCCACTATAAGATCATTAAAAATCAAGTCGATCATTCAAAATCAAGTCTACTGTATTTGAGGAGTTCTAGACCATCTTCCAAAAAACAATCCCTATGAGTAAAAAGATGGGAAATCCTCACCACTCTCATCTCCTTTCCCCACATCAACAATCCCTCAATATCCAAATATCCACAACACTTAGAGGAGTCTTTTCATAGTATCACACAAAGCGCTCTCCATCGCCTTCCACCCAAAAGATATTATTATATATATTTCAAATATGAGCAATAAAGTAGCAGGTAACATGTATATCATTATAAGAACGAGGATACGCATTTAAAATTTGTAGACATGTACGGATGAGTTCATATATGCACGACTTATGAGAGTTATCTTGATGACTACTAAAGTAAGTTTAAGAGTGTAAAGGGAAAATGGTGCAAAGTTTAAGAGTGTAAAGAGCAAATGGTGCAATTGTGCTTTTACCCTTTGCGAAATGTTTTTCCTTCTCATTTCTATGAACTGTTTGTTTATTTATTGGTGAGTCAATAAAGCTCTAGATCCCGGGATTTGCGCCTCCTGCCTAATAAAATAGAAAAGCACCTGCAATAAACAAACATAACACAAGCATAAATAAAGCAACCGTGAAATAAACAAGACGGGACTAAAGCGTTTTCCGTCCAATCTGGATCACCGAAGGGTCTTTATTCTTCTCTTTATCAACTTTTCTTTACTAATGGTGGCAGATGCTCTGCCCCTCCATGTCCATCATTCGCTTTAACTTTACTGGAAGCCACTTCCTCTGTATCTGCTTTAGTAATTCCATTATTCAGATTCTGCATGTAGACGTCTTAGTGCGCTCATATATATATATATATGAATGCCCAAATACATACCTCGCTGCAATACCTCTACAGTCATTAGACCAATAAGTTTTATTCTGCGTGCTAGTACTCAAACGGCTAGAAGACCGTTAGTGCCACTGATTCAGTGAAACATATTGCGACTGTAGAGAGACAATGTCAAACCTGCAACTTGTTCTTGTAACGCAGCCTGTGAAGGTAAGGAATTAATTGTTCTTGTAACGCATGCTGTGAAGGTAAGGAATTAATTGGTTAACTCGTATCATATTTGCTGTTGTTGATCCATTTAATACAGTTCAAAATGCATGTGGATTAACTTTGAGAATCCATGTTTTACGTAGATTGTTGTCTGAAACGATGGTTGCAGAATGTTACCCCGCAGCGGGTGGATATGAGAGTACCACTGTATTCTCCTGGTTGTGAGCGAAAGATCCGAAATGCTCTCTCCCATATAAAAGGTATTGCTGTTATTCTATCTGCCGAACTATGTTTAAATTATCACTATGTAGGAATGCGTTATTACAAAGGAATATAGTCTGGTTACAACACTCAAAAGATGCGTTATATCACACTGTCAGGCTATTCATTCCTGAATATATTGAATACCACATTTCCAGTTTACCCATTATTTTTTAAAGGCATGGAAAATCGGTAACATGTAGGGATTACCTGGGTATGACCCAGGTTTAAATCGGCCACTATAAATTCAAGAATATATCTAATAGGTTGTAAGCTAGATATACATCAAACTTGTGATTCAGTAAGGGTTGAGACGTCCAGACCCACCACAAGGTGGAACAAGGGTTGAGAAAAGTTGAGACTCCAGACTGCCACAGGGTAGAACAAGGGTCCAGAAGTCCAGACCGTCACTGGTTAAAAGTCTTTCCAGTGATCATCTACCCTTTTAGCCTTATCACAACGGGAAGTTTACCCATTATACGACACTGAGAAATATATCTGACAACAATCTCCAAATATCTTTTCTGTGGCTGATGAGGTGCATTATCTAATCCCCACCACAACCCAATCTGCAATTTACCATGGAACCAGAATCTGTTATCACTGTATGGCAATGGGATGTAGTCTGCTAGAAATACCTTGCACCCCTCTCAAAGATCCCTTCTGCAATTGGGGTGGGTTATCTATTCAGTACCAAATGGAACACCCCATTGTCAGAATACCATGGAACTAAGACCTATTATTAATGTGCCTTAACGGAATAGAGTATTATTAAGGATCGTCACCTTGAATCTATGATAGGCCCTCCCGTCCAAAAGTGGTGTATCAAATCTCTCAGATGGAAATCTTTTTGAAAGACACTACATTTATAAATTTTATTGTTTTTAATGTTTTGTGTATTGTTTTTTTTTTTTTTAAGGAATTAATGTTTTAAAGGAGTGCCGAGGTGTTACAAAGTACTCAAAGAATTTGAATCAGTAATCCATGATGCTGAATCTCATATTGATCAACTTTGGAATTACTTCGTGTAATATATTGTCTTTGCATATCTAGCAAACCTAAATGTACAAATTATTTTTAATCCTTTGTTTTACAGGGCTGTATTCAATAGATGCAGACTTAGCGAATCAGAAGGTGACTGTGATTGGAATTGTAGATCGAGAGGAAGTTCTTGCAGCAATCAGAACAAAGAGAAAAGATGCCCACTTCTTAAACGAAGAACTTTGCATAATCGACAAAGTGCCTGATCCTTCAACTCAACCTGCCAAGACAAGAACCAGCACCGGTATTCAACGGATCGATTCCTCTAATTTAAAAGATGCAGCTGCAAGTGCAATGAAATCCATCAAACGTTCAATTGTAAAGAAAATCTCTTTCAAGGGCCGTAAGTAGCTTTTCGAAACTCAACATTTGATTTGAGAGTAGCAATTTTTTTGTTTTGGAACAAACGCAGAGGAAAAATGTAGGCTGCCTCAACGATCACATGAATACTGTATATCAGTAGATGAAGTACGTGTGGAGGATTTGAACTATCTTGATAAACTCATTAATGTCTGTCCTAGGAGGGTATAGAATTATCTTTACAGGAAGCATCAGGAGCAGGGAATTGATATAAGCGACTCATGCAACTCATCCCCTACCTTTGCAAATTCGTGAACGCCCGAACTCCATGGCTTCCATAGAGAAATTTATCTCTAATGAAAGGAGCAGATATTGAAATTTATCTGCTGTTGAGCACGGAAGAGCTTTCTTCGAGCCTGGAAGCTGTCATCAGTAGGCTGGAGCATATTTTTTATTGCGAAGTCAATGATGAATACTCCAGTGCAAATGAATAAAATTTTAAATCCATTCATCGAGGGTGAAAAAATCAACACAAGTATGTGTAGAAACTGGTTTTACAAAAATCAAGAGGTTGGTTTTCATTAAGGCCTAGCTTACACATACGAGTGAGCTCGAGACATTTTCGCAGGAGTTCTGAACTGCTTGATGAATGGGAAAACGGAATGCTCACGATTTCCTACAGCCCCATTATTAGCCCAATGTTTCCTTATGGTTTGTAGTTTTTGCGAATTTTGTGAGGATAATAAAAAGCATTATGATTTCACACATCTGCTCTCTCATTTCAAACACCGAATACTAGCACCAAAGTAAACGATAGCAATCCAATTCCTCTCTCCATAAATCCTCTGCGCTTGCTTTTAAATCTGGTTTTGTGCAAAGAATTTTCCTAAGCATGACTTCAATAGCCCTTCCATCTATAGAGTTTATTATAACGATAAGTAACCTTACTAAAAAGAAACAGTTTAACAAATGCTAAATTTATATAACATTCTTCTTTTAGTGATACGTTGGATAAATCCCAATATATAAAGATTTCCATAAAAAAAAGCCTTCACCTAAAAACATGAACTATCACTTAGCCAAGAGAAAGTGAAGAAGAATATTCCACATAAGAAAGTGAAGAAGAATAATCCACATAAGAAAGTGAACAAGAATATTGCACATAAAGTTATGTATATATATATTTTCTATGGTTAAAGGTCCATGTGGTGCGTTGTGAATTATACATACACAAAGCACCCCACCCTTCTAAGTTGCATGTGAGCTGGCATTTTGGCCTGAAAACAACTGAACCGAAAGTGAAGCATAAGAATATTGCACACAAAAAACTAGTGTTATATATTTTCAAAGCTGAAAGATCCATGTGGTTGCTTGTGAGTTCTATGCACACAAACACCCATCTTCTGCAGCTTCCTTGTGACATTCTGTACCATAAATATTACGAGAGCACGCAAATTTTTATTTTGGGTTAAGCTGATAATATATAATATCTTATGGTAAAATTTCATAGAGATCGATACGAATGTATACTCATTTTAATTGTGTATTTTTAACCATATATATAAGGATTATATTTATGTAGTTTGAAAAGTTTGCATAGTAAATAAAGATTATCTTTTAAAAAAATTGGTTTCTTTCCCTGTTTGAGAGGTCGAGGATTAATTGTAGTAAAGTCAATTGCGTATTTTTAACCATATATTGAAGGATTATATTCATGTAGGTTGAAAAGTTTGCATAGTAAATAAAGATTATTTAAAAAAAAAATTAGTTTCTTTCCAAGTTTGAGAGGTGGAGGATTAATTGGGGTAGGGTTGATGGAGACTATAAGAGCATGTTTTGATTTTTCTTAAGAATTTTGTTTTTAATTCACTATGTCATTGTCGTGGCCAATATGTCATTAGGGGTATTTTTTGAATTGGCCTTGAATTTTAACAAAGGGTTTAGAAGTGGATAGCTTTGGTGGAGTTAAGACTATAGTATAGATGTAAAATCAGAGTATATTGGTGGATCAAAGTGTGGATATAAGGGTCATGGATCAAGGATAGTGGAAGGGGAACAAGTATTTATAATAAAATACTTAATAGAGGTGTTAAGGATAGTCGGACTATGGAATTTTAGAAGTTGTTTCATGTTTCAAGGCTTGGTTAGTGAGGCAAATCAAGTTGTAGAAGGTATGGATATTTCTCTATTGAAGGGTCAGGCTAGTGTAGACTTAGAAGAGTGTGTCCAAGAGGTTGGCTTCATGGGACAATGTCTAGACCTAGAATTTTTTTGTTGTGAAAAGAGGTCTACTGATTAGAATTAGGTTTCTTCTACGAGGAGAGCATTGAAGCATCCTACATAGGTGGTTAAAAAAAGGTACATTCATAATTCCATATGATTTAGGAGAGGACCTCAAATTGGAGAAGGTACTGGAAAAGGATTGATTTGATGTTCCATAGTAGACATGTTTGTAGGTAGACCCTAAATTCATTATCAACGAAGTATTGATTCCCTCTCTTTGGTTATTGACCATCTTTTCATCTACTGACTAAAATATGGATAGGTTTCCTCTTTGGTTCATAGGGAGATTCAAATATATTTGATGGTAATTGGTTTTGGGGATCACATATGTAACTGTGAGAATCTAGTCATCTTGTCTAGATGCAAGAATGGATTTTTCGAGGGGGATTCCTGCATGGATCAATATTCTAGGGCTACCGAGGGAGATCTGGTAAAAAATGGTCCTATGGGATATAGCTAATAACCTCGACCAGTCCTTGTAGGTGAATCTTTATTTCAAATACAATATGTTTAGGATAACAGATCGAGTCCTAATTGAAGTGGATATTAGTGAAGGATTAGTTGAATGGATGGGGATAGCGGTTGGAGAATTGGTTTACTCACAGATCCTGAATCATGTCAATATCCCATTTCAATGTTTGTAGTTTCATATTCATGACCACATAGGAATGGAATGTTTGTAGTATTTTAAAAATAAAGCATGGAATAAAAATGTTAGGAGAAAGGAGAATAATTTCAAGGGAAAGCTTAGGGTTAAGGTTCAAGAATAGTTACAAATCACAAAATCTAGGAGCTCTAAGTTGAAAGGAGATAAAGACTCAGGAGAGGAGCTCAGGTGAATATTTTTTGTGCCATCATGGTATAGTCGATATAATGGAGATAGAGAATTTTCCTTCTACCCAAGGTCAATTGGTTTCCATGTCAGAATCCCATCAACCAAATCCAAAATTGAGGTCACCAATTAAGGAAGCAAATTATATCCTTGGTCAATCTCATGTTGTTTATTTTATGATTATTTCATCTTCACATTTGGATAATTTGATAGTAATGGGAATGGAGGAATATCCGACTCCCTTTGACATGGTCACTCATCTTAAGGGAATAAAATGGATTAGGAAGTAAGTTATGGGGACTAAACCCTTTCCTAAGACACTTATCATAGTTTTTGGGAAGGAGAATATGTGTCCATCCTCCCTATATATGAATTATTCTAGAGAGTTTTCTATGGAAAATGCGGTTGACTCAACCTTGAGATAGGATGATGGTAACATGGATTCTATTGCATTTGATAGATATGTTTTAAGACATGGGGAGGGGTTGGTATTCCAAGGGTAAAGTTAGGGAAGATGGCCTTGGTATTGATCTTGTTAAAGAGGCAGTGATTCCTTCTATGGGAAGAAAGTTACTATGCCATCACTCTCAACAAAAATTGTTAAAGGACATTGAACAAGGGAAGAAAATTTGATAAGGAGAGTCCATAGAATGACATAAATTCCTTTCGAGGCTGGCCCGTGATTATTTTATCCATAAATATTTAAGTTGTTTCCAATACCTCCAAAACAATGTCCCTAACTCATTTAATTTAACTTCACAATCTAGACATAATTTGCATCTATGTAACTATGTGGGATGACCAAAAGATGATTTGGGGATCGTGACGTATCCTAAAACCCAAAGAGTTCATATATTTAGATGTTCTTATTATCTGGGGGTTTCTAACTAGATGGAGAGAATCTATTTCTTTGCTAAATTTTTTTGTACTTTACTCAAGTGTTTGGATAGATTTCATGATTGAGGAGTTAGATAGGAGGTTCTATGTGGTAAATGTATATGTATCATGTGATGAGTGATAGGGTTTCTAGGATAATTTTTCTCTTTTTCCTACATAAATGATGAAAGAATTGTTATTGGTGGTGATCTAAACTTCACCCGAAACTTCTCAAAAGTATGGGGATAGATTGCTAGAGTTTATTGGCCTGGTAATCAGTTCAAATAGAAGACTTAATATACATAATTAGTGGATATGGAGTCATTTATACTCATTCCTACTTGGAAAAATAATTGGTTAAGTGGAGATGCAATCTCAATGCATTTGTACAGGTTTTTACTGTGTGAAATACTTCTAGTTAGAATTGATATGATAAGGTTATTGGTGGAGTTAGTAGGGGGATGAGATCATGCTCCTATTATAATTTAGATGGAGAAGCATCAATGATGGCATCCAGGTCCATTCAAATTTAATCCTAGTTGGATTAAGAAAGAGGAATTTCAAGCTCTAGTTGGAACAAAATGAAGGAATTTTGATGAAAGGTGTTGAGAGTAATATAACTTTCAATTCACATCATATTCAAAGAAGACAAAGGAAGTTGTGTTTTTGTGGGAAATAGAGAGGAACATTAATCTAGAGAAATACTTGAATGTAGTGGAGGGTGAGATTGTTAAGTTGTATGATTAGAATGTTGAAGGTGTTTTCAATGAGTGGGGGAAGTAGAGGGTAAAGGTTTTAGAAGACTAAAGAACAAAATGGATAAATATGAGGTAATCCAACTAGAGGATGAAGAGCGATTCTGTGTGACTCAAGAAATGATATGAAAATACAATACTCTTTGACCAATATGAAAATCAAAGTAAGAAGGTCAACACCATTTGAGAAGTAAAAAATGAATAAAGGATGTCAATAAGTAAACTATTTGATATTGAAACTATTAATCTAAACCATTTTCAATCTATTTATCAAAAACCTAAAAAGCATTGCATAGCTTAAATCTTGAAATTGTGCACACATTTTCCCAATTTTGTCTCGTAGGAAGAAAAACAAATGTTGATGGAGGAAATCACAAACAAGGAATTATGAATAGTTTTGGATTCTTTGAAAACTAATAAAATCCCTAACCTCAAATCTTGCAATATTAAACTTTTTATTGTTTTATATTATCTAGTGGATGATGATCTAACGTGAATCTTGATAGAAGTGTAAGTGTAGTGGAATGGTAAATTTGTAGTTTCTTTCAATTCCATCTTCTTTTCATTAATCCCTAAGAAGGACAATACAAAGACATATGATGAGTTCAAACCGATTTCTATATAATTGTATATAAAATCATTGTAAAGGTTGTAGCAATTAGAATGGAGTGGGTTTTTTCAACAATCATACGAAAAGAAAATTTTTGTGTTTTAGTTGGAAGATAGATCCATGAATTAATATGGATAGCACAATAAGGCCTTCATATAATAAAGACAAAAAATGTCTATCAATAGTCGTAAAATTGGCTTTATCAAAGGCTTATGGCATGTCTATATAGTTATATTTAAGATCGATGCTTCTTTGTGTAGGTTTTTTTTACTAGTGGTGAATTTGGAAATGAGATGTATGTCTTTAGTTACATTTTCCATCCTTTTTAATGGGGTTGTTTCAAATTTCTCCAAATTGAGATGGGAGTTGAGGCAAGGTATCCTTTTATCCCTGTTTAATTTTAATTTTTATTTTTTGTGGCTGAAGAATTGAGTAAAACAATTATGGAGATAATAAGATTTGATACTATTTTTAGGATTAATATTGATATTATTTATTTATTTAACTGATGTCCACAAATGCAATGCATATATTGGATAAGGGAGAGGTTAAAAAACTCAAAAAAATTATGATGATTTATAGTAATAATTAATAGATGGAAATTAATGTCATAAACTATTAATTATTTTTTGCATAACATGGAAGAAGAAATTGAAGGTTTCAATTTGTGATTATTTCCTTTCAAGATCTTAATTTTCAAGATTGTTTTATTTATTTGATATTTCTCATAAAACCAAAATGTTATATGGTAAGAAGGAATGGATGGAAAATATGATACATAATTGGTGTGATAAATGGTGATAAAAAGGGGAGGTTGATATTAATGAAATTATACTAGAAATTTATGCTAGTATTTTAGTATTCTTTCACTTATATATTGAAGGGTATATTAGAAAAAGTAAGGAAAACATTATATTAATTTTTATTTAAAAGAAAGAATTAAAATTATGGTATTCTTATTATGAAGTGGTAGGTCTTCACTAAATCTAGCGAAGATGAAAGTTTGGGTCTGTAGAATATCAATTTCTTTACTAATTCCTTGGAAATAAAGCATTTATGGAATTTGTAGTTCAAACAAGGTCTTTGGAAAGATATAATTGAAAATAAATATTTTATATAAGGAAAAGGTTTTAATCAGATTATGAATACAAGGAAGAATCGTGTCAAAGAAAAGCAAAATATATGGTGTGATAGGGAAGAAAATATCAGAAACTTTGTCTTTCAATTGTTTCGAGTCAAAGCAAAATAGGCTACATGGTGTGAGACTCCAAGATAAGAAACCATATGCAATTTTAAATCAAACAAAGAATTAGAAAGTTGATTCATCATTGCTAAAAGGAAAGTCACAATTGCAGAAAATAATGGA
>JZKD02S1672656.1:911823-922222 GCA_000966675.3 Picea glauca
ATGAAAAAGAACCAATGTTCTATCAGGAAGTTCTTTTGATGGTGTAGTACATCACAAGTTTTATCACCGAATAAAGAGGATCACAATTTTGATTTGAATGAAGACTTAGATATATTGAGGTATAATAAAGAATGTGTTGAATAATTTCAAGGTGAAGAACCTATCACTTAAAGGAAAATAAAATTGAAAGTAAAATTAGATTTTTATGAGGAATGGAAAACTAGGAAAAACCAATTAGTGCTTGACAGAGACAAAAACATGAAGGAAAAACAATAATGAAATGCATATATTATGAAACAAATAAGATAGCTAGACCATCTAGGATTGCCATTGGTTTCTCTTCCATGTAACATAATTCACTAGTTGTTCATTCCAATTCAAGAATCGATAAACTTTTACATGCAAAATGGATGTATGGAAATGAGAGGAAATCAAAAAAACTATTGCATAACACAAAGCATGCATTGATGATAGGAAAAAAACAAAGAGTCCTTGCAACTATGAAATTAGTTTATTTGGTTGTGCAAGAATATTTACCAATCCAAAAATATGAATTCCTTTTCTTGTTTTCAATGTCCTTATAGACATGAAATGTACTAAAGAATAAATATTAAACATCAAATACAAATCACATCACTGTAAAAGAATTCAATTTTCTTAAATTTGAGTGTCTTGAACATGTACAAATTCCAAGATTGTAGGATAGTCCTTTATTTTTATTGATGCATATGAAAGTATAGAATATATTTTAGAGAAACATATTGTGGTTTAAGCCACATTTCTAGGCTCACGAGAGTTCGGGCCTCCAATTTCATAGTTTTTAAACCTCATAAATGTTTGTGGTGGAAGAGGAAAAAAACATATATGATGCAATTAATAATTTGAAGGAAGCAAAAGGCCTTTCAAAAAAATGTTTGATAGTAATTTTCATCAATGGTGTTTCATCAATGGCTGGTAATGAAATTGTCTTATTACTTTTTTGAAAAATGATATACATAATTTTGTAGGTATTTATTGTATTGTTCACCACGAACTTTAGTGGCATCAAATGCTTCCAAAAGAGTACCTCGATTATTATTTTTTAAGAAAGAGGGAAATAAGGTATATTCTTGGGTGAAAATTTCTACTAAAAAAACTAGACAAAGTATTGGTAATGCAACTTAAAACTCTTGAGGCTCTTCGAATCCATGGAGTTATATGGATCTCAAGAGGAAAAGTCATTGAAATGTTTCCTGTATCGATTCCTCTCATATTGAATTTGTGAAATAATGAAAGGAAGGACTCAAGGTATGATAAGGAAATAATGTTTTCAATTTAATTTTGTTTGCATACACTCAAAAATGTAATGTGTGAACTAAACAATTTGAATAATAAATTCCAGGAAGAGTACATTGGTGTTACCTCTCTATGAGAAACTGTATATGTTATTATAAACACTTTAAAAATGTGGATTTTAAGAAGTGACACATTTTTAGATGGAACATGTTACTTAGCTAACTTTTTAATATTCCTTTAAATTTCATTATCTAGAAATTATTCATAAAGAGGGACTTTCTCATAGGTAGGGATTGTGATTTGTAGCAATTCCACACGAATATGGTGATTGTATTGGTACAGAAAATAAATAATGGAAATATTTAGTTGATGGTTGACTATAGATTGCAAACAACTTGCAAAAGAATATGTTCAATCTCTTGTAGAGAGTTTTAATGGAGGATTCCTTGATCTTATTGTTTTCGAATCTTGAAGGATTTTTAGACCTCGTCATTATGTATAGGATGTTCAAGGATGGTAAGAGAATTCAAAGTGTTAGATTAAAAATCTTTTCCAACACCTGGGACATAATATATGGGAGAGGGAATACAAAAAAATTTTATTTTATGGTGAAGCTTGTTTAAAAGAGTTGCATTCATTTGTTGATACTCTTCATGTTAATTTTAATGGGTGATTCATGAAATATACTTGGAGGATTTCTTGCACCATCGAGTTACATTCAAATTTTCCGAACATTTTGAGGTTATGAAAACAAATAGATACTATACCTACAAGTACAGTGACATGTGAGAGAGGATTCTCAAGACAAAACATAATAAAGGATGTATGAAGAACAAAACCCTCATTGGCCACATTAGATTCCTTGATGTGATTGTCGGTAACAAGTATTGAAACATCAATGGTGGAATGGGATAGGGAATGAAGTTTGGAAAGATGTTAAGCAAAGAAGAATCTTAAATATTTAAAGATTTTTCTTTTCTTTCTATGTTTTTAATGGTGTTGCATTTCAAATGATGTAGGGAATATCAAGTATTTTATATAAACCTTTACAATTTCATGATACTATGTTAAATTCAATT
Organism: Picea glauca; assembly: GCA_000966675.3. NCBI lineage: Eukaryota > Viridiplantae > Streptophyta > Pinopsida > Pinales > Pinaceae > Picea > Picea glauca. Next base: position 914,178 of record JZKD02S1672656.1, read on the forward strand.
TTGTAGTAAAATAATAGGAAAAAACAAATATAAAACATCATGTAAAGGGAATTTTTAAAAGAAAGCAGTCATAAAAAATTCATTTGATGAGTAGGAGTGACCATAAAATTTATACCCTAGTTGTAATGGTGAAATAGTCTACATGACATGGAAATGTATGGTAGGAATATATGAAGATAATTGTGGAAGGTATAGCATGAACCATTGAAGTCTTCACATGTATCATGGAAGTCACTAGTGATCATCAAAACCACTAGGAAATCATGGATGTTTACCCTTTCATTTGATCAAAGTACAAATTGTGTGATAACAATAGGTACCACTATGATCAAATCGAAGAGAAGAATCCAATGGGATAGGTCTCAAATAATGGGGCATGCAGGACCCAGACTTCCTTTTTTATTTTTACTCCTATGGAGTTATACTCCGACCTAAATAATACTACAATGACAAAATTCCCAAATTCTTAATAGGAAAAAAGAAGTGTTGAAAGGCCCCAATGTTGAACAGGAGAAATGTTGTGGATGTTGAACATGAGAAATGTTGTCGATTCCCTTTCTATGTTGTTTTTGTCTGAGGATAGGGTTTTTTTCTTTTTAAGGTTTCTAAATATAAGGGTTTTCTCTATGTTATAGCTCTCTAATATACTTGCAGGTCGAATAGTAGTACTTGTCCCAATATCTCAAGGAAACAACTAAGGAGAAGAGACCATACCCTTAGCCATACTACTCGATTACCCAGGCACTAGAGAGTATCTTCTCGAGTGTTGTTCTTAGTGGAACTATAGTAGTAAGGCATTCGATCGGCTTACCAACAGAGGGCTTCAGGATATCTGGGCCAAACTGCGTAGAGATTTCGATACACTTAATGTATTCCTGCGATTCTCCTAATCTAACAATTATACACCACTGTTAAATACAAAATCGCTTCTACTATTATTCTTGCGGAAAATTAAACCATGATCACAACCACAATCACAAAGTGAAATATCAATAACACATAACATAGAAGTTTTACCAGGAAAGTGTAAAGATAAAAACCCCACTATCATATATTATGTATATCATGAATCATGAAACAATCTCATACAAAACTCTAATCCAAGAGTTCTCAGTACAATACAATCATATCACACTTTCATACACAAATCAACAAATACATGTGTCAATTCTTGTGTCTAGACAGCTTGCCTCCTTTCCACAAATCTCTGCAATTCGAATTCTCACAATAATTGAATCATTCACTAATTTCCTAGCTTGCACATGCTCATAAGCATATCCACTGCATGTGTGATCAAATCACAACTTATAGCCAAACTGTCCCTTTCACCTGTTGTCTCAATTGGGTCTCCACTGGATCTGACATGCATGTAGTTAACTATGGTGAATCTTCAGTTGCATGTGAGTTCACTAATTAACTGAACTCTCACTAGTGCATGTTTAGTTACAACTAGTACAACTGATCTTAACTCACTTAACTACACTTATAATTCTGTTACAAATGAAACTCACTCAGTTATGAATGAAATAATAGATTAATATTTATTGTCTAATTTAATTGAGGGGAAAGTAAATTAGACACATGTTTCTTGTTGACTTTTCAACAATCTGTATATAGGTAATTTCTGATATGCTACCACTCGAAGGGGTAAAAACAGGGGTTACAAGGGTGGCCAAAAATACGAAGTTAAGTACCACTTGTAGTTCCTACATGTATGCTTCCCCGAACATGGATTTCTACGTTGAACTACAGATCTTTGTAGATTTAAGATGCTCGAATACGTCTCTACCCAGGAAAAAAAGTACCCACATTTTATGCCAAGAAAGGTGCCTTGATATGAGTTGTTAGGTACCAAATCTATTATAATAACATAAGAATAAATATTGCAGTGAATAACAGTGGATTCGACAACAAAATATAGAAATATTGTAGATAATAATAATGGAACAACAAAGTAAATGGAGCCACAACACCAAAATAATACCTTTATTGATAAGAAACAATGTTCACTTGCCTCTTCGAGGGGGAAACCTCGAGCACAACATATCTCTATTAGAATACTTTTCAAGACAAGACCTTCTCATACCTTCTACTCTTATTTATAATAATTCTATCTTCTAATGGACATTCTAGAAGAATATCTTTCTAGAACCGGAAGCTTCTATTAGGTATTTTTACATTGACTTGTTCATATTTATTAAATGTGTCTTATTAACGATTATCATCCTTTATTACATGGAAATATATTATTCTACCTACATGAGAGGTTAGGGGGTTATGTCCTAACAAGAGATCTCTCATTTCCTGATCCAAATTGAATTAATCCACTCAGACAATGTTGATGTAGAAGGATAATACCCATTAAATCTACGACTAAGTGAATATTTTTTATATAATGAATGTAGATAGGTTACCTCCACATGGCTAATCTCCATCATTGGCACTCTTCATTTTCCTCTTCTATATAAACACTAGGAATAGGAGAATCCTTTGAATCATTTGCAGCGGTAGATTTTCTTTTGAATGCATCCTTAGATGACATATATTTGGAAGGTGAAAGCATCCTTGAACCCACAACACCTCCACACAATTGCATACATGAAACTATACTATCTTGATGTAATTTACTACCTCAGTTGAGTTTAACCTGAGCTCTACATTGTTTATTTCTATCTACATTGTTTATTTCTATCTATATATGTAAGCATTCTAATTTTATCATGTTTAGATATTTGATTTATCATGGATGTCACATTTTAAGAGACTATAAACACAATATTGTAAGAATAACACAAATACAGTATCTATTTATAGATTTTATTATTAACATTTTATGGAGGTATAAATACCCTACTTTAGATTTGAGCAATATAACTCTAAAGAGGAAATACATGTTATTAATCATTAGACTTTCTATTGGACTTTCTATAGAAACTAGATAAATAAAAAATAGAAAAAGGAAAAAGAGAAGTGATTTCCGAGGATCTCTCCCCTAATGAAGTGGATTGTAAATGGTGCAAACGAACTCTCTCTTGAAGATTTCATTGGGTACTTCAGCTGTTCAGAGCCCCTAATTTGAACACTAGTGTATTGTAGCACATCTGCATGGTCAAAAGTCATAAACGTAAAGATCTGGATCTCTCTGTTGAATCATTCTATTAGCTGGACCATGGTTCTATATGAGAAGAAGGCTAGTTTTGTAGCCAAGCATGCTTCACTCAACTCTTGTTACGGTGCTAGGGATGGAATTTTATATTTGGTAAGATACTTGGTCCTTTTCATGCATTATTTCTCATCAACGGTTTCGCAAACTAAATGGAATAAATTGGGTTCTTTTCCATACCCAACCGTTGAGTATGAAGGGCTTCCGAAAATCATGGTGTATATGTCCACTAGTGGGGGTGTGTCCTAAATGATTAAGTTAATAAATATGGGGAGCATTAGAGGATTCAGATTCAGTCATATTCTTCATACTGCTCTCCAAAGGAGAATGCGTTAAGAAGGAAAAAACTAACAAATGAAGTGAGAGAGGCCTCTTTTCCAAAGAAGATCCTCCCGATTCAGGAAGTTGTTAAATATAATGTAACCTCAACAGTTTGACTGTACACTGCCAACTGTTCTGGCTAGCTGTACTTTCTATTCTTGATTTTCTTGAGCCTATTTAGCTCAGCTATTTCCCTTTGCATAACTACTTCTTCATGATCTTCTTCATGTACTCATTTTTTACTCTTCTTCTTATATTCTAATATATTGTTTTATGTTCTATTCTTTCTCTCTGCATTTCTTGCTTAACAATTTATCATGGTATCAGAGCTATAGTAGTAAGCCTCTTCACACAGGCTGGAGAGCGACACGATCCTCAAAACAATGCAGAGCTTACACGGATCTTGAGAACATTCGACACATACTTTTCACAAGGCTTGGAGAGCTGTCCGTCATACTCTTGAAAGATCCTCACAGGAAACTTCCACGGGGAAGTTGTCCGCTCATAAGCTCAAAATATCATTGTAAGAAGATCACACGAGGTCGCAGAGTGTACTATGCTCAAAAGTTTCAAGGAGCATAAACACGAGAAGGAAGAAGAGACTGAGAAGGAAGAAATAGTAAAGATTCTTGTTCAATTTTCAAATAATCATCAAAGATTCACGAAGAAGAGCTATAGGAGGAAGGAACTTTTGAAGAATTCAAAGCATTAGTTCAAATTCGTGAAAGATAGTTGCAGAAAGAAGAAGCATTTAAAGAATTTCGAAAATCGCTCAAATCTGTCAAAGATTGGAGCAGAGAACAAAGAACTCGTGAAATTCTTTCAAATCTTTGAAAGATTCATGAATCTTTCTTTCGCAGAAGAAAATCCTTGCAAAGGCAGTAAAGAACGCATCTCAGGTTCAAAGAACAACCGTCGTGGCCATAAGATTTGTCCTACGAACTGATCCGAGGTGAAAATCCAATTCAGAAGGGACGAAGAGAGCACGAAAAAGTCAAAATAATTTCATCCATTAGATCTTGCGCAGAGGACCGACAACCGTTGGATCAGCGAGAAAGTGCACGAGGTTTAGTCCTCTGGAGCACCAAGGATAAATTTTACTTGCGAAGTCACGAAATCATCTGGACCATCCATCAAGAGACACGTGGCAAGATCTCAGCTTTTCACTGACTCGCAAGGTGTAAAGGTCAGAAGACAGCTGTGAGAATTCGCGAATTGCAAAATCACGAGTTATTCTGGACCATTGGATTGAGATAGATCATGAGTCGTCGATCTGATCCAATCGCAAAATCAGGGATCAGGAGTTGGACGAGTGAAGGAGACTGCTCTCCAAAACCCCGATATGCGAAATTGCAACATCAAAAATCGTGAAATCCTGAGAGGATTGTGAGTCTTCCATCTCAGAGGATAGGTGGCAGCAGATCCAAGTGCCATCATTTCGGCATTTTAGAGTTCGAGATATCAGAGGTCTTGTTGACGAAAAGTCACGACACTCCACGGTGAAAGTCCTGAAATCCTGAAAAGATCATAGCCGTCCATTCGTTCGAACACGTGGCGCAGATCGAGGAAATCGTCGGCATCTCGGCTACTGAGGTTTCAAGTTGACAGAGTATTTGGAGTCGCAAGTCACGAAATCACGAAACAACGAGGACCATCCATCTTGAGGGGACACGTGGCAACAATCTAGGCCTTCGGAGAAAGTCTCGAAAGGAAAGGGCCATCGGCATATCAGGATTCGACGTTTCATGAATCCTGAGGACAAGAAGAACGAGCATTTCGAAATTGCGAAGTCTGAAATCCTGAAAGGAGGAAAAGCTCCGTTATGGGGCCTAGCTAACGTCATCTCGTCAAAATGAGGGATTGGGAATCTCCACAGTGAAACCCCCGAAGCAGACTTGAGTCTTCCATCTGTTGGGACGCGTGGAAGAAATCGAGGCTTTCGAAAAAAAATCCCGATAGGAGAGTCCATCGGCATTACGGGATTCAGAAAATCATGAATCCTAAAGACGAGATGTCTAGAGAATTTGAAGTCTCGAAATCACGAGAAGAGATCAGGACCATCCATCATAGGAGGATGCGTGGAGGAGATCAAAGCATTCGGGAAATTTCCCGAAAGGAAAAGTTATCTATCGGGATATTGGGGTTCGAGAGATCGGGGATTCCATGGACAAGAGATCCAATACATTTCGACATTCAAAACCCCGAATCCCAAAAAAGAGGTATGACTGTGGTCATATAAGGCAAGGTCGCGTGGATCACGAGTCTAGCCCGGAGGGCTAACTAAAATTAGAGCACATCGGGATTTCGAAGCCAAAAAACCCCGAAAGAAAGATAAGGCCGCGGTCTTGTGAGAACTGGTCACATGGACTAGGGCATAGTCAGGAGGAGCTACGACGAGAAAAGCCATATCGGGAAATCGGTAAATCGGCGATTGGGGATTCAAGAGGATAAAGAACCAAAAAAGCCCGTAGCGCTTTAACCTTTAGGCGTGTGGTCACATTGATCGGAGACTAAGGGCCAATTCAAGGCCGATAAGCTCTCATCGGCAATCAAAAGTTGGAGATTTCAAAGGTCTCGTCTAACGAAGTTTCGAAACCACTGCAAATTACACGTAGGAGACAGGTAAGTAAGATTTTTTTTTTCTGTTTTGCTGAATTCCTTAAAAGATGGCGATGTCTAGAAATTTAGGACCAACACAGGGTCTGATTCTTCTTGGAAAGAACTATGAGTTCTGGTCTCTTCGGATGAGTTCCTTCTTTCAAGCACAAGAGTGTTGGGATCCAGCGGATCATGGATATGTGGAACCAGATCCAGCAAACCTGTCTGCCATGACTAATCAACAGAAAATTGCTCAAGAAATGCAGAGAAATAGAGAAAATAAAGCTAAATTTTGGATTCAAAATTATGTGGATGACTCGATTTTTTCAAAAATCAGAGGCGCTGGTACTTCAAAAAAGGCTCGGGACATCCTTAAATATTCCTACCAAGGAAATGACAGGGTCAAAACAATTAAATTGCAGACATTGAGAACGCAATTTGAGACTCTAAGGATGACAGAGTCCGAAAATGTGGATTAGTTCATGACCAGAGTCATGGACATCATGAACCAGATCAGATTGACTGGTGAAACCATCACTGATCAATGCATTGTTGAGAAAATCCTCAGAATTTTACCAAAGAAATTTGAAATGGTTGTAACAACAATCCTTCAATCCAAGGATCTGTCAAGTTTTTCAACAAATGAATTAATTGGTTCTCTGGTGACACATGAGACCAGACTGCATCTCACAGATGAGTCAATCTCCAATGCTTTCAAAACAGAATTCTCCTTCAGGAGAGGGAGAGGCAGAGGAAGAAGCAGAGGTCACCAAGGAAGAGGGAGCAATCAAAGTAACCCTCACTCCAGTGGAGGTAACATACAATAATATCCGAATCAAAATTTCCAAGGTCAAAGACATCAACAACAAAATCAACATCATAATTTCCAGCCTCAAAGAGGCAGAGGGAGAAGATGAAATGAAAAAACAAGCATACAATGCTATTACTACAAAAAGTATGGGCACTATGAATTTGGATGCAGGAAGAAGCAAGCAGATCAACTCTCGAGAAGAGAACATGTGTCAAATCACACGGGAGAAAACTCAGGAGGGATGTTTCTTTCGTGCCACAAGACTGAACAACAACCTAAAGATCTATGGTTACTGGATAGTGGATGTAGAAATCACATGACAGGTAACAAAGATTTACTTTCATGCATTGATTCTTCAACCTCATCTGATATTACACTTGGAAATGATTACTTAGTCAAAGTTCAAGGAAAAGGAAGTGTTCCTATTCTTACTAAACAGAATGTAAAGAAAGACATAAACAATGTCTATCATGTTCGAGATCTGAAACATAATTTGCTAAGTGTAGGACAGCTCATTGAACATGGCTATAAGGTACTTTTTGAGGGAGCATCTTGCAAGATATATGACAAAATCCCAAGCAGAAAATTGATTTCTGAAATCCACATGACTCAAAATAGGATGTTTCCCCTTACCCTCAAAACTGCAAAACTGATTCAACCATATGCACAAAGTGCAACCACCCTGAATGAAACTATGGTTTGGCATACAAGATTTGGACATCTACCATTTAAAATTCTAAGTCTTGTTCAGAAGAACTCCATGGTCAAAGGTCTTCCTATCTTTAAAGAGCAAATTCCCACATGTGAGTCTTGCATACTTGGAAAACATAAGAGAACTAGTTTTCCACAGTCTTCCACTCAAGACAAAGAACATCTTGAACTTGTTCACACTGACCTATGTGGACCAATGCAAACAGAGTCAATAGGCGGTATCTTTTACTTTCTAACGTTTATTGATGATTTTAGCAGAAAAATATGGATATATTTTCTCAGACACAAGTCTGAAACTTTTACAAAATTCAAAGAATTCAAGGCAAAAGATGAAAAACAGAGTGGCAAATATATCAAAGCACTCAGGTCAGATGGAGGAGGAGAATACAACTCCATAGAATTTGCAAATTTCTGCAAATCACAAGGCATTATCATGCAAAC